>JAVHYY010000375.1:0-118781 GCA_035221665.1 Okamejei kenojei | reverse complement strand
CAGTCGCCAGTGTGGGTTCATTCCACTAACAAAAGTATGCGTATTATTGCAGAAAAACACACCCGCACATTTCACCTCTCTAAGGACTGATAAAAGCTCTGAAAATCTGCGAAAAATCTCTTACTCCCGTTTAAATTTATTGTAAGCTACTCGTGAATGTGCAGGCCACCTAAATTGAGATCCTCACACTTCCGATAGGATTCTCTTCTGAAGGAACTCCAAAAAGTCCCCAAACATGTCTCTTCTCAGAGTCAGGAAGAGCGCTTTTTCTGTCCTTGTTGCCAAGGATAGCCTCGAGAGTCCTTAATCAAAGCTTTGGGCCAATCTCCCACCGTTTTCTTCGCAGACCTCCCATTTTTCGTTATGAGGGTTATGAATTGCTTTTAGGAACTCTCGCACCTCACAGATAATGTTGCTGATACACGGCCTTGGAGTCTGGGCAGCTCGGCCAAACCCACTCGCACCGGAAACAACATGCTTGCACATGTGACAGTTCCCAGGGTCGTTATCAAAAATGATAAGACAGAACTCTCGGAATAAAAGTTCATAATCCGCTACACAAACTGGCCCCATCACTCTCCCCCCTCCCGCCCGGGCATGCCACCTCCCCCAGGATTCTAGGCAGGGAAGGGTCCGACACCCCTGGGACCGCAAACAAGCAGCCCACTGACTGGCTGGGCTCTGCACTCTCCCATCACCCTCCCAGTCTGGGCCTGGGGAAGAAAAAACAAGATGGCACCCCCTGGGTCTGTGGTTACACTGGCACCACTTCGGAATCTGAAGAGGATCACGACCGAAACAGCCCGACCTCACAGCACCAAGAGTACCCTTCTCCAAGGAAACACCCAGAGAATCTCCTTGCTTTAAACTCTCCCTGCAGACTCAGCCTGTGAGGCAGCAACCCCCAGCACTCATTTGGCTCTGATAGGAGCACAGAGTGGTAACACCAATTGCCCTTGAACTCCACCTTCGGGTGACTGCTGTCTTCCCAGTCTCAGGTGGGCACACTACCCGGGGGAGCTAACCCCATCATCTGACGTGCCAACTCACCCTCGAGTAGTCTCTGAAAACGAAGGGGACCTCCCTCCGACCCAGAGGACACTCACCCAGGGGAGCCAACCTCAACACCCGATGAGATAACTCCCCCAGTGGTCCACTGAAACGAAGGGGCATCCTCCGCTCCGAGGTCACACCACCAGAGGAGTCAACCGCTTCCAACATGGTCTCTATAACACTCGCGGATGATCCCTGAGAGATAGAGGCACCAACCTCCGACCCGGGAGGACACCTTGTTCAAGACCACCAACCAACATCAGTGGTGGAAGGTCTGGAGAAAGACAGTCCCCCCCACTTAGGACCCACGCCCTTGTCTTCTCGCCAGGCACTAACCTCCTTTTGTCCCGCTAGCATGTGGCAGTAGTACTGGTGACCTCCATAACAGAAGTGTCTTCGGCCTACACACTATCCCAGCCACTTACCTCCACACGTTTTTGCTTCCCTGCCCCCGTGCTGAACCTCCTCAGCTCCTTGCTGGACACGACAGGTGCAAACTGCACCACACTGGAGCTGGCAGCACCCCTTGGGGTGGTATCAGAAACTCGGCAGGTGCGCACCGCTCCCGTTTGACTCGCTGGGCGGCCTTTCTCCTCTCCTTCTTCGTCTCTTTCCTCTGCTTCTTCCAATTGCCCCCTTCCTCAGCCCCTCACCCCTGTGCCGCCTTCAGCTGCCACCACAGGTTGAAGACATGGGGGGCGGGGGGCTATCTCTACCTCGAGTCCCCGGAGGCATAAACCTGCACGGCCCAGATGGTCTATTACTGCCGCCCTGGATCACCGAGGCAGAGATGGTAGCCTAGCCGGGGGTCAGCAGTACCCACCCCGCGCCCACATGTACGGTTTTGACGAGCCACGCCGGATGGGCCAGCAGCGCATCCCTGGCGCTGCGCTAGATTCACTTCTCGCAGGACCCGCGAATAGGACACTCCCTCCGGAGATGTCCAAATTCGCGCACGCATGACACCGTGCCTTTCCCCAAATCAACGCACGGGTTCTAGGGAGACCACTATACTCCACCTCGAAACTCCCCTCAGCGCCATCCCCCTCCACCCACCTTCATGGAACACCCTACCTCTTGAAAACATAAGACCCTTTTTTCCTCTGGGTTACCCCAGGGTGCATGAGCTAAGCCCACTTTAGGACCGCTCATCCCCAAAACTTAGTGTTGGAATAAGTGATTGCGGTCTGGAATACATGTGGGGCAACGCTCCGCTGGAGAACGGTCTCACCCTGGATACACGGATCCACTGGTTATGTTGGACCCCCTCTCACTGAAACCCCTCAGCATCCAATGCTTGCGCCACCACACCTCCGATGGGTCTTTAGTGATACCTCCACCCTCTTTTCCTCTTTCGAGGCTCGGAAAGAGACAATAGCTCCCCCTCCCAAGAATGTTCATTCAAGGCCTTTGTAATGTCTCCCTCCTTGACAACAGTAGGCACCCCAGTTTGTAGCCGGTGGCACTGATACCAACCCCGTCCCATAATCCAAGTCAAACATGGGTTCATGCTCAGATGCCTCACTGTACTGTTGCCACCGCTGCGTTGAGTCCGGTCCTTCGGCCGCCGCCCCAGCCATCGCCATCCTGACAGAGGCACAAAATCAGCTCCAGGCACCCCAGCAGCTCAGCTCCAAGTCAAGTTCCTGAGGGAGACTAGTCACAGGTCAACGACAGGCAGCAGAACGCAGAAACCTCCAACCTGAATGCAGGAAGGAAAGTCCCCCAAGTTCGTTCACGCCGAGTGAGAGCGGCTTTTTGTGGAAGCTCTATCCAGTCGAGCCAGAAACAAAGTCCTTCTTTCACATTAAGCCAGGCAAGCCAGCACTGTGCAAAAGAATTTAGGGCATGAGAAAACGGTTGGCAAAAAGTCAAAGACCTCCGCAATCTTCTGCCCTGATCTCCAGGGCACTTTGGCAGTCCGCACGACATACCGCACCCTCGACAATGTAGAGTAAACTCAGGGAATTTTAGCACTAGTAGGGAATCATAGGACCAGAGGAAAGCTTCAACAGCCCCAACGATAAGTTAAATATGAAGCCCTCTGCTCTGTTCCTTCTCCAACAGCAAAAATCCCTTGAAGGCTGCTTCAATCCTTCTCAAACGCAGAGCTTAAGAAGAAAACACAACCTCTCTCTCCTCTCTCTTTCTATGCCCCTCTCTCTCTCTCCCCTACCTTCTTCTCTCCCCCTCTCTCTCTCTCTGCCCCTCTCTCTCTCTCATTCCCTCTCTCTTCTACCTCTCTCTCTCTCTCTCTCTCTCTCAGCCTCTTCTCTCTTCCCTCTCTCTCTCCTCTGCCCCCCCGTCTCTCTCTGCCTCCCGCTCTCTCTCTCTCTCTGCCCCCCTCCTCTTCTTTCTCTCTTCCCCCTCACTCTCTCTCTCTTCTCCTCTCCTCTGCCCTCTCTCGCTCTCTCATTCCCTCTCTCTCTCTCCCTCTCTCTCTCGCTCAGCCTCTCTCTCTCTTCCTCTCTCTCTCTCGATTGCCCCCTCTCTCTTCAGCCCCTCGCTCTCTTCCGCCCCTCTCTCTTCTCTCCCTTCTCGCTCTCTCTCTCTCCGCCCCCCTCTCTCTCTGCCCCTCTTCTCTCTCACTCGACCCTCTCTCTCTGCCTCTCTCTCTCTCTCCTATCTCCTTTCCCTCTCTCTCTCTCTCTCTCTCTCTCTCTCTTCCCTCTCTTCTTCTCTCTCCGCCCCTCTCTCTCTATGCTCTCTCTCTCTCTCTGCCCCTATCTCTCACGCTCCCTCTCTCTCTCTCTCGCCCTTTCTCTTCTTCACTCTCCCTCTCTCTCTGCCCCACTCTCTCTCTCTCCGCCCTTCACCTCTCTCCTCCACCCTCTCTCTCTTCCCTCTTAGCTTCTTTCCGCCCTCTCACACTACCTTCTCATCTCCTATGACCCTATTCTCTCTCTCTCTCTGCCCCTCTCTCTCTTCCCGCCTCTTCTTGCCACATCTCTCTCTCTCTGCCCCTCTCGCACCTCCTCTCTCTTGCCCCCCTCTTTATCTCTCTCTCTTCTCCCTTGCCCCTCTCTTCTCTCTCTCCTCTCTTCTCTCTCCACCCCTTTCTCTCTCTCTCTCTGCCCCCTCTCTCTCTTCCTCTCTCTCTCTCTCCTCTCTCCCTCTCTGCCGCACTCTCTTCTCCCCCTCTCTCTCTCCTCCCCTGATTCTCCTCTCTCTGCCCCTCTCTTCTCTCTGCCCCTCTCTCTCTCACTCTGCCATAATCTCTCTCCGCGGTTCTCTCTCTCTCTTGAGTTGCCTCTCTCTCTATCCTCCCGCCCTCTCTCTCTCTCTCTACTCTCTCTCTCTCTTTCCACCCCCCCCTCTCTCTCTGCCTCTCTCTCTGCTTCTCTCTCTCAATTATCCCTCTCTGCCCCCCCTCCGCTCTCGCTCTGCCCCCTCTGCTCTCTCTGCCCCCTCTCTCTCCTCTCTCTCTCTCACTCTCTCTGCCTCTCTCTTTCTCTTCCCTGCCCCCCTCTTCTCTCTCTCTGCCCCCCCCTCTCTCTCTCTCTCTCTCTCTGCCCCCCACTCTCTCTCCTCTTCTCTCTCACTCTCTCTGCATCTCTCTCTTCTCTCCCTGCCCCCCTTTTTCTCTCTCTCTGCCCCTTCTCTCTTCTCTTCTCTCTCTCTCTCCTCTCTTTCTCTCTCTGCCCCCCTCTCTGTCTCTGCCCCCTTCTCTCTCTCTGCCCCCCCTCTCTCTCTCCGCCCTCTCTACTCTCCTTTCTCTGCCCCCCTCTTCTCTCTGCCTCACTCTCTCCTCCGCTCCTCTCTCTCCCTCTCTCTCTGTGCTCCCCTCCTCTCTCTCTGCCCCTCTCTCTCTCCGCCCCTCTCTCTCCCTCTCTCTCTCCCTCTCTCTCTCCCCTTCTCTCTCCCTCTCCCTCTCTCTCTCTGCCCCCCTCTCTCTCTCTCTGCCCCCCCTCTCTCTCCCTCTCTTCTCTCTCCATCTCTCTCCCCCTCTCTCCTTCTGCTCAACTCTCTCTCTGCCCCCCTTTCTCTTTTCTCTCCGCCCCCTCTCTCTCTGCCCCCCCTCTCTTCTCTCTCTCTGTCCCTCTCCCTCCGCCCCCCCTCTCTCTCTCTCTACTCTCGTGCCTCTCTCTCTCTCTCTCTGCCCCTCTCTCTCTCTCCGCCACCTCTCTCTCTCCCCTCTGCCTCTCTCACTCTCTCTCTCTCTCTCCCTCTCTCTCTCTGCCCCTCTCTCTCTCTCTGCCCTTCTCTTTCTCTTCCCGTCTCACCTCACTTGCCACTCTCTCTCTTGCCCCCTCTCTCTCTCCTCTGCGCCCCTCCTCTCTCTCTCTATGCCATCTCCTCTTTCTCTGTCCCTCTCTCTATTCCGCCCCCCTCTCTCTCTTTCTCTATATGCCCATCTCTACCTCTTCCATCCCTCTCTCTCTCATTCGCTTTTCTCTGTCCCTCTCTCTTCCCCCACCCCTCTCTCTGTCTCTCTGCCACTCTTCTCTCTCTCTCTCTCTCTCTTTGCCCTCTCTCTCTCTCCCTCTCTCTCTCTCTGCCCCTTCTCTCTTCTCGCCCTCTCTCTCTCCCCCTCTCTCTCTATCCCCCTCTCTCTCTCTGCCCCTCTCTCTCTCTGCCTCTCTCTCTCTCTAATCTCTGCCCCTTCTCGCTCTCTCTCTCTGCCCTCTATCTCTCTCTGCCCCTGTCTCTCTCTCTCTATCGCACCTCTCTCTCTCTCTGCCCCTCTTCTCATTCCCTTGCTCTCTCTCTCTCCGCCCCCCCTCTTCCTCGTCTCTGCCCTCTCTCTCTCTCTCTCTCTCTCTCTCCGCCTCTCTCTTTCTCTCTCCCTCCCCGCAAAATCTCTCTCTCTGCCCCTCTCTCTCTCTCTATCTGCCCCCCCTCTCTCTTCTCCTCTCGCCCCTCTCTCTCTCTCCGCCCCCTCTCTCTTTGCCTCTCTCTCTCTCTGCCCCACTCTCTCTCTATCTGCCCCTCTCTCTCTCTCCTCTGCCCCTCATCTCTCTGACCCTCTCTCTTTCCCCTCTCTTTCTCTCCCCTCTCTCTCTCTCTGCCCCCCTCTCTTCCTCCCTCTTCTCTCTCAGCCCCCTCTCTCTCTCTCTCTCTCTCTCCTCTCTTGCCACCTCTCTCTCTCTCTATGCCCCTCGTCTCTCTCTGGCCCCCACTCTCTCTCTCTCGCTGCCATCTCTCTCTTCTCCCTCTCTTCCCCTCCTCTTCTATCTCTGGCCCCTCTCTCTCTCTCCCTCTCTCTCTGCCCCTCTCTCCCTCTCCCGCCCCTAATCTTCTTCTCTCACTCCCTTCTCTCTCTCTCTCCGCCCGTCCACCACGTCTCTTCTTCTCTCTACCCTCTCTCTTCTCTGCCCTCTCTCTCTCTCTCCGCCTCTCTCTCTCTCCGCCCACTCTGCCCTCTCGCTCTCTTCTCTCTGTCCTCCCCTCTCTCTCATCTAACCCCTCTCTCTCCTCCTCTATTGCCCCTTTTTCTATTATTTCTCTCCTGTCTTCCCCTCTCTCTCTCTCTCCGCCCTCTCTCTCTCTCTTCTACCCTCTCTCCCTCCCACGCACTCTACTCTCTTCTCCCTCTCTGTCTGCCCCTCTCTCTCTCCCTCTCTCTCTGCCCCCTCTCTCTCTCTCTCTGCTCTCTCTCTCTCTGCCCCCCTCTCTCTCTCCCCCTCTCTCTATGCTGGTCCCACTCTCTCTCTTGCCCCCTCTCTCTCTCTCTCTCTCTCTGCCCCTTCTCTCTTCTCTGCCCTTCTCCTCCTCTGCCCCTCTCTCTGTCCTCTTCTCTCTCTCCGCCCCTCTCTCATCTCTCTGCCCCCTTCGCTTCTCCCTCTCTTTTTCCCCTCTCTCCTGCACCCCTCTCTACCTCTCTCTCTCACTGCCCCTCTCTCTCTCTCTCTTGCCCCATCTCGCTCTCTCTCTGCCCTCGCTCTCTCTCTCCCCCCCTCACTCTCTGCCTCTGCCCTCTCTCTCTATCCTCTCTCTCTCTCTCTCCTCTCTCTCCGCCTCTCTTTCTCTCCGCCCTCTGCCCTTCTCTCTCTCACCCCTTCTCTCGCCGCCTCTCTCTCTCCCCGCCCCTCTCTTCCTCTCCGCCTCTCTCTCTCTCTTGCCTTCTCCTTCCCCTCTCTGCCCTCCCTTCCTTTACCCTCTCTTCCCCTCTATCCTCTCTCTTTTGTCTCTATTCTTCCCCTCGTACCTCCTATCCAATCTCTTCTCTCTCCGGTCCCCCTCTCTCCTCCCACTCTCTCTACTCTCTCTGCTCCCTTTCTTTCCCTCTCTCTTTCTACCATTATTCTACCCTACCTTTCCCCTCTCTCTCCGGCCCCCTTGTCCCTCTCTATCGCTCTTCCCTCTCCACTATCTCTCTCTCCCTCTCTCTCTCCCTTGATTTCTCTATCTCCCCTCCCATGTTCTCGCCCTCTCTCCCCTCTGTCCATCTCTCTTCTCTCTCTCTCTCTCTCTCCTGTCTCTCTGTACTCTCCTCTCACTCTCCCTTCTCTCTCCCATCCCTCTCCCCCTCTGCCCCTTCTCTTGTCTCTATTGTCCCTTCACTCTCTCTCTCTCTCCGTCCCTCTCTCTCACTGTTTTCTCTTCCCCTTCTCTTTTCTCTCTGCCCCAATCCCCCTCTCTCTCTCTCTGCTCTCTCTCTCGCCCCTTCTCTCCCACTCTCTCTTCTCTCTCTCTTCTCGCCCCTCTTCCCCCTCAGCTTCCCTCTATCTTACTCTGCCCCAAAACCCTTATCTCTCTCTCTCTCGCCTCTCTCTGTCTCTTCTCTCTTCCGTCTCTTTTCTCTCTCGCATTCTCCCCCCTCCCTCATGTCTCCGGGCGGTTTGGTGAACTGAGTAGGGGCCTGCCCGGAGCGGGACAGACTGCGGCTGCGGCCGCCCTGGGGTGGAATGGATGGATGGACTGCGCTCATCTCAGGGCGGGGATTTATGAATGAGCCGGAGCATGAGGTGAGCGGATATGTCACCGCGGTTCTTTCAGTGCTCCCTGAAACTTAGACTGGGTCGCCGCGTAAATAATAAAATGTGTTGGTGCAAGCAGCTGGAGATTACTCAGCAAATACCCGACGTCGTTCAAGATCCAGTGAGAATTGTTCCACTCTTTTCGAATTCCTACGATCTGATAATAGACGAAGTCTACAAACATACGTCAGCACAGGAGGATGAAGCTGCCGGAGATGGTGAACGGAGTAAAACCACAGACCTCCTCCTGACTCTCCATCTCGGGTCACTGCGGTTCCCCCCTTGCTTCACCCCTCAGCCCCTTCCGGACCGACTGGCCACTAAAATCGTGGCGGACTGTACTGTCAGAGCGTTGAGCAGCCGATTACAGCGAAAGGGAGGAGGAGCGGAGGCGGAGTGTTAAAACCTTGTCGGTCCAGTCAAATGCCACCCACCGGGGTCAGTGTAATTAACTGGCCACACCGGGACACAGGCCCACGGGACATTGTCGTGAATCTCCAGGGTTCCTGTGTGAAGTAGCGGGGAAGGTTTTGTAGACAGAGCAGGACGCCGGCTGTTGCCAGAACCACAGCCGCAGTTTTCCCGGTGCAATATTTAGTTTTCAGCTTCTGGCAACAAATGGCGACAAACCGATCAAGGTGAAGTGTTAGTGACGGTGAACCAGACAGAACAGCGTGTGGCTGCAGACACCAGTACAAGGATAACACTACACACAGGGTAGAGGGACAGGAAACACGAGAAAAAGTAATGCTGTCGGAGCCGTAACAAGATGACCGCGGTGATGAGGGCCAGTAGATCGGCCGCTGCCATGGCCACCAGGTAGCGAGTGGTGCAGGTGGAGAGGCCGCACTTTCCCCGGGACAGGATCACAATCGCCACCAAATTCACTGCGGGCGGAAAGACAAGGGAACGGACACTGGGCATTTACACAACACGGTCTCCGGGGCTGACTAAACACCGGCCCGACTTTCAGCTGAAGATCAGGAGTGTTGGAGTCGGTGCGCGGCTGCTGCAAGTTTAACGATGTCAGAGCCGGCTCCGACTGTGCCCGACCCGCTGCCTGCCTACCTGCTTCAGGGGGGAGAGATAAGGCGACGGTGGTGGGTGGGGTAAAGGGCGGGGAGGGATGGGGGGGGAACGAGAGCAGCCACCCACCCGTACAATAGGCGCAATGGTCATAGATACATAGAAAACATAGAAATTAGGTGCAGGAGCAGGCCATTCGGCCCTTCGAGCCTGCTGTACCGCCATTCAATATGATCATGGACTGATCATCCAACTCAGTATCCTGTACCTGCCTTCTCTCCATACCCCCTGATCCCTTCAGCCACAAGGGCCACATCTAACTCCCTCTTAAATATAGTCAATGAACTGCCTCAACTACCTTCTGTGGCAGAGAATTCCACAGATTCACCCCACTCTGTGGGGAAAAATGATTTTTCTCATATCCGTCCTAAAAGACTTCCCCTTATCCTTAAACTGTGACCCTTGTCCTGGAACTCTTCCCCAACATCGGGAACAATCTTCCTGCAATCTAGCCTGTCCAACCCCTTAAGAATTTTGTAAGTCTCTATGAGATCACCCCTCAATCTTCTAAATTCCAGCGAGTACAAGCCGAGTCTATCCAGTCTTTCTTCATATGGAAGACCTGCCATCCCAGGAATCAGTCTGGTGAACCTTCTCTGTACTCCCTCTATGGCAAGAATGTCTTTCCTCAGATTAGGAGACCAGAACTGTACGCAATACTCCAGGTGTGGCCTCACCAAGACCCTGTACAACTGTCCTTTCTATAGTGAACCTTGCTGCTGCTCACAGTCTCAGACTTAACCGTGAGCGGCCGGCCGCGTGTAACCAGGGCTCTGGGAACTCGGCATCTGATGGGGACGAGGAGGGAGGCTTCCAGAGGGAGGGGAGGGACAACATGGAATCCGGCAGCAGAGTGGCTCCGTTAATGGATTCATTCCACAGAGAGTTCAGTTCAGTAACAACACACACACACACACACACAGAGACACACACACGCCGGTAGATCCGCGGCCACTGGTCCAGGAGATGGATCCAATTATTGACCAACAGGCGGTGGGTGGAATCCGACTGTGACAGACAGACTCCACAGTGAGTGAGTGAGTGAGTGAGTGAGACACAGTGTCCACAGGAGCGGCTGTTCACTCTGATCAATAACTCACACACAGTGAACTTCACAATGTGACCCCTCTGTCCCAGTCACACCGTCCCGGAGAGCTGCCTGCCCGCCTGCCCGCCTGCCCGCCTGTCCCGAGCACTGGGACAACTCTGGGCAAGGTGGCACTGAAGGCAAGAACCACATTCTAGTGGCTCCCAACCGGCGGCAGCAGCAGCAGCAGCAGCAGTGAGAGAAAAAGCGGCTTCGTTTCATCTGTCTGACAATAAGGCCAATCACAGCAGCGTTAATTCACAAATATGTCACTGAGGGGATTGATATTCTTCACATATTCTTGTACAAGGATCATCAGTTGGGAACGTGTAACATGATGAGAATCAGGTCAACACCAGTGAACACACGGATGGAGATATAAAACTTGAATTGTTCTGCTCACTTACCGGGGACTCCAACGGCAGCAATGATCACGTACAGGATTTTCTCCACACGCCAATATTCATCAAGATGCTGCCCCATGTTCTCTGCCCAGCGACGTGTCCCCGTCAGCTACCGGTAATGTCTCGGAATGAAATGCTGGGACAGACACAACATTCCTGGAGATTTTATACCATTTTCCGTCTCCACCGGGACAGTGAAGTTTCAACACAGTTTAAAAATAGAGATTTAGAAAAGATTCACAAACAGATGACATCAGCCGAGTGAAATCCCTGCTGAGACAGACAGGCTGTGGTTTATTCAGGGAATTGATTGAGAAACTCCAAAGACTGGGAATTGTGGCGATAGATACTGAGGGATGGAAATTGGGAGCGGCGGCATTGTTCCAGCAAAGGGGATATTGTTTCAAACTCCATCAGATCCAACTCTCCACCTCATGTTGTTTGTCTGATTTCCTTCAATCCGTTTCACTCAGCAAGGAAGGCAATGCCAAATTCCAGGGACCCTCTCAGGGCTTCTGGTGCCCAGTTTGAAGGTGGACTGGACTGGGCGACCTTTGTCCACAGGTTGAGGAATTAGTTCAATGGATCACCTCGCACTAAAATGCTCCCCCCCCCCCACGCTGCTTCATCACTCAATATGATCGCGGCTTCACTGACTGTGACCCCAACCCCACACTCCCGCTGACTGACCCCGGGAACCATTCACTCCCTGCTTGCCTGGTGTAGAGAAGGTACACAGACACCTTAAAGCCTTCAGTACTTTTATTAAGCACACGTCATACATAGCCCTGGCTGTACGTGGTCTGTCACGATCACTAGAGAGGGAGCTAGGGGCGTGTGGGTTACAATTATACTAACTGGTGGGGGGAGTGGTTAGCATGGACATCGTTACTATCAATTAAAGGTGTACAAACATATCATCTACATCCTTCCTCTACCAAAACAAACAGTGAGTGACAGGGCGACCACGTCTCATGCGCCAGGGTGAGTGCAAACAGTAAAGCACAGGGATACAGGATCACACGTAATCGCCGTAACGGACCGGCGGCCTGATCAGGCGACCAGACCGCGTCCGCACCTCGCCATCACCTCCTTCCCCGACGGGAACAAGCGGGGACGCCGGGGCATGGTGGGGGCTATGGACATGAGAACGCCGTGGCGACGAAGGCAGCGGGGAGGGAGGCGAAGAGAAGGGAGCGGAAGCCGGAGAAAGCGGGACCGCAGCCGGGAGGCGTTCAGGAGGAGGACGAGGGGAGGTCGGCCCCAGAGGAACGGGCAAGCACAGGGCCGCGACAGGGGCAGCGGGGGGGGGGGGGGGGGGGCATACGGAGCCGCCGGGGGAGGGAGAGGCTCGTTCACGAGCCGGAGATGCTGGCGGGACCGGCGGTACACCCTTCCGTCGTGGTTGACAAGGTACGAACGAGGGGAACCGGCAGAACCGACGACCACGGCCAGCTTGGAGCGGCCAGAAATGGACCTCATACAGATGACCTGGCCGGGGAGAAGAGGGCGGAGGACACGGCAGGACCTGTCGTGGGAACGCTTCTGGATACCGTGTTTCTGGGCAATGCGTTCCCGGAGCAAGGCAGGTTTAAAGACGGAGGGGGACAGGGACTGCTGAGACACCGGGACCGTGGGCCGCGTGACTCGGGACATGAGTCGCTGAGCCGGGGAGCCCAGGGCATGGTCGCGGGAGATGTTGCGGAGGTTCAGCAGGGCCAGGTAGATGTCGGAGCGGGATAGGCGGCAACGTTCCAACAATCCTTTAGCACTGCGGACCACGCGCTCAGCCAGTCCATTGCTCTGTGGGTATTCCGGGCTGCTGGTGTAATGACGAAAGTTCCAACGCTCAGCAAAAGCGCGGAACTCGGCACTGGTGAACTGGCTGCCGTTGTCCGACTGCAGGCTGACGGGGGACCCGAAGGTGGCAAAGTGGCGGCGCAACTTCTCGATGACCGCGGAGGAAGAGAGGGAGTGGAGCTGGTCAACTTCAAACCAGCTGGAGTAAGAGTCGACAAGCACCAGGAAGTGCTTTCCGTGCCACTCGAAGATGTCGGTTGCTAGCGCAGACCATGGCAGGTCAGCAGCTGGCTGCTGCAGGAGCGGCTGCCGCTGTTGCTGTGGAGCGAGGCTGTTGCAGGTAGGGCACGCGGAGACCCTATCCTTTAATTGATAGTAACGATGTCCATGCTAACCACTCCCCCACCAGTTAGTATAATTGTAACCCACACGCCCCTAGCTCGCTCTCTAGTGATCGTGACAGACCACGTACAGCCAGGGCTATATATAATGTATGCTTCATAAAGTAGTGAAGGCTTTAAGGTGTCTGTGTACCCTCTCTACAGACATAGCGACCACACTTGTCAGAGATCACATTATGTGGCTCAAAGGACATGTTCTAGCTGAGAAGGATTGAAACTCCTCTGGCTTTAGCCTGAAAGGAAGAGTGGAACCCCTGCCCCACCCAACCTGACAAGACACGGCCATTGTCTGAGCAACCAATATGAGTTTCTTGCACGACAGCTATTTCTGTTTTGAGTTGTTTAAGATGCGACAAAACCTTTCTTCTTTTAACAGGATGGTTTAGACCTTTGACATTCCAGCTCACTAGTTTTATGTGTCTATCCATGCATAATAAAGAAAAACGTTACGTTGTAATGTAAATACAATGAATCAAATGGCAGGCTGAAAACGAAGCAACGGGTCAGTGCAGGTTGAAAATGACTAGTGTGTAATGATGCGTTTATATAAATTGCTAACATGTTACTGGCAGTGACATAACCCCCCTCCCACCCAAGCAAGCTGCTATAGAAAGAAGCAGCAAGCTCTTCCAAACAAACATTTTACAAATGGAATCTTCCTGTCTAATGCTAAACTATTTCTCCAGTATAATGTACTAGAAAAAGCATTTGAGCACCTCTATAATAACATTTTGGCTTATCCAAATAGCCCCAAAAAAATATGGCTATGAAGACTGAATATCAACTTTGGAATAACTAGACAGTGCAAACACTGAACTGTGTCAACAGTGAACTAAATGGTTATATGTTACCAAACACTCCCATGGGTTAACATGTCCTTAAAACTATGATTGCAGCTTGAAAGTTACTTACTGGCCCATAAGAGCTTTTTAAAGTACCAACGTTAGAATGTAACAGTACACAGATATAGGGCCAGGTCATATGTGGTAACAGCACACCAAAATCCAGCTGGAAATAGTTTCTAATTTACAGGCAAATATATAGTGATATTTGGCTGTAGCCATTTAGTATAAGTATCTTAGTAAATGAGCAGCACACCCGGATGAATGAGCACGTTCAGCCATGTAAACACACCACAGGCATTAGCTGACAAGCTGCATGTTGTGCCAGTAGGTAGAGTTATACAGTGTTACCACTCATCCAGTGGGTTCAAAGTCCCCAAACAGAGTCTTTATGGGGGTTTAGGTGACTGAGGCTATCGATGTATTTCTGCGCCTCCTCGGCTGAGTTTATGCACTTTGTGGCTCCACCGAACAACGTGAGACAGAGTCGAGCTGGCTATAGCAGAGCAGGCTTTAATCCCAGTTTGTAAAGTTCTGCCATAACGTATCTGTACTCTGCCCGCTGGCTCTGAGCTTCAGGGCTGTAATCCTCCACAATCTGAATTGGTTTGCCGCGAAATTCGAGATTCCCTCTCCGCTGTGCCTCTCTGATGAGGACATCCTTCGTCTGGTAACGATGCAGGCGGAGAATGACAGGCCGCGGTCTCTGGCCGGGGGCCGGTTTAACTTTTAGGGAGCGATGGGCTTTGTCGACTTCTGGAGGGGATGTCAACGTCACGCTCCCGAAAACCTCTCGCAGCAAACTTGAGAAAAACTCAGTGGGCCGTCCGCTTTCAGTGGATTCCTGTAGACCGAGGATGCGCATGTTTGGTCCCCGTCTTTGGCCCTCCAAGTCGGCCACTTTAGCCTTTAGCTTAGTACTGTCACCACTCAGAGTGGAACAAATGTTCGCAAGGTCGACGACTCGCTGGTTAAGGTCCTCTGCAGAAAGTTCCAGGGACGAGACACGTTGATCATGATCCTCCACTGTAAGCCTCATGTGGTCTAGCTTTGAGTCGAGCCGACCGAACGAAGTTCTAAGCTCGGTGGCTATTGCCTCACGGTGTTGCTCGAGCAGCGTGCTAATAGCCTCCAAGCTAACGTCAGCATCCTCTTTTTTGCTCGACCTTGTACCCTTCGAGGCCATTTAGAGAGACAGCAGCACTTAATCTAAAGGAATGTCAGGCAAGTAAAAAAAGCTGACTTCGTTCTGGTGTAAAAGTTGGAGGGCGGAATGTTATGAAAATGATAAGATTACCGGAGCACTCGCTTAGTGCGTCTACTCCATCTGCCTCTCAAACTGGAAATCAGCTTATTTTGATGCCCCAAACAATCCGCGCGCAATATTTTCAAGTGCCCTGCTAAAATGCGAAGTCCTTTTATCCGCGTCATTTATATAGGTTGTAAAATACGGAGACCCAGCACTGGCCTTTGCAGCATAGGTCTAGTTATTGACCCATTTATGCAAGTGAATGGGTTGCCAGGCAAGTGGTCAGTGTTATCCTGGATGGTGTAGGAGCAGCAACATCTCTTGACGTGTCCCTTGTGATCTATGGGGAAAGTTTTGAATGTGAAGAAGCGAGTCGCTCAGTGCAAGATTTCAATACTGTTATACCACCAGGCCACAGGATGAAATGGCTGATTCAGTTAAGTTTCTGGTTCAATGTTGACATTCCACGCTCCTCCCCCCTCCCCAAAACCTACCCGCTCCCACCCCCAACACCGGGAGGTTGATCGTGGTGGATAGTGGTTCACGGTTCACTTGGATATCTTTTCCTTCTTGTCTCAATCATTGTCTTATCCCACTATTATTACTCGGGTTACTGCAGAGCAGCAGAATATGGTAACACCTATCCACACCACGGCTGAAGTTGGAAACAGGACTGCGGCTCCAGTCACCTCAACAACAAGGACGGACACAGGTGTGTTGCAGAATTCTTCACGATATCAATCTTGTCTTGATATCTGGTTTGCTTCTAATGCACGGTCCACAGGTCAGAAGGATTGAGGATTAAGGAAGGGACTGAGAAAGTAAGTTTATTGGCCAAGTATTCACATACAAGGAATTTGCCTTGGTGCTCCGCACACAAGTAACAACATGACATACAGTGACAGTTACGAATTACTCAGAAAACACTAAGCATTAATAGTAATAAGACATTAATGATAAAACACCATTGATCAAGCATGTGAATCAACAAAATACCAGATCAAAGGGAGGCTACAGATTCTTGGCTGTTGAGTAGAGCATATGGATGAAAACTGTTTTTATGTCTGGCTGTGGCAGCTTTGACAATCCGGAGTCGCATTCCAGAGAGAAATGATTCCAAGAGTTTGTGGCCAGGGTGAGAGGGGGTCAGAGATGAGAGGATGTTAACATCTGCAGGCAGTAGTTGAAAGGACAGAGGGAGTGATGGTAGAGGCGATGAATCATCCTCATTGAAGATTCAGATGTACATGAATGCAGTGACTGGGGAGAGGCTTTCTGAGAAAGTGAAGAATATAAGATGGTGCATGAATCGTGGCGACTCTTGTGTTTGGTCTCTGTGTAGTCTGCGCTGTTGGAGTTATTATGGTCCAAGTTGTGCCTCAGAGTCATAGAGGCACACGGCATGGAACAAGACTCTTCAGCCCACCTTGGACATGTCAAACAACATGGCCGATCTACTATAGTCCCACAAGCCTGCGGAAGGCACATGTCCCTCTAAACCTATCCAATCCATGTACCGATTTTACCATAAATCCCCGACCCCACCTGAAACCCATGGCATTGTTTCTTGATTCTCCTCCTGCTCTGTGCATTAAACTATTATATCTAATAGATAGTGTATCTACTCCTCTCCTTGATCCTCGTGTACAGGAGGATGGTCACTGAGCTTGGCTACACATGACAAAGTATCATTGAAGCCAGGGAGCATGAGGCCACAGAGAGTGGGGCGATGGTGATGGGTGGGGCAGACTTGGTTGAAGAAGAGCAATTGCAAGGCATTTCCATCATCCATGAGTAAGGTGGGTGGTTCATGCATGTAGAAGGTTAGCCCAGGAAGGTTAGCTGGCATCAACTACAGTGCTACAGTGGGCTTGTACACTCTAGAGTTTAGAAGGATGAGAGGGGATCTCGTTGAAACATACATGAGATAGTTAAGGGTTTGGACACGCTAGAGGCAGGAAACATGTTCCCGATGTTGGGGGAGTCCAGAACCAGGGGCCACAGTTTAAGAATAAGGGCTCGGCCATTTAGAATGGAGACGAGGAAACACTTTTTCTCACAGAGAGTGGTGAGTCTGTGGAATTCTCTACTTCAGAGGGCGGTGGAGGCCGGTTCTCTGGATGCTTTCAAGAGAGAGCTAGATGGGTTCTTAAAGATAGCGGAGTCAGGGGATATGGGGAGAAAGCAGGAACGGGGTACTGATTGTGGATGATCAGCCATGATCACATTGAATGGCGGTGCTAGCTCGAAGGGCCAAATGGCCTGCTCCTGTACCTATTGTCTATTGTCTATTGCCTCAGGCGATAAGTGCATCTGCACCTCTTCATCAGTGCATTTGTCTACTGTGGTTTGCTGTGATTTGTTCCGTCTGAACACCGGCTTTGGAGATGATCACATTCCCCCAGTGCCCACCCTTCCTGGGTCACACTGTCACATCCCCCTGGGACCCATGCTCCCTGGGTCACACCGTCACATCCTCCCCGGGTCAGACACTATCCAACCTTCCCCTGCCCACACACTGCCTCAGCCTCCCCGATCCTTCAGACTGATAGTAGGGGGCAGCCGTAAGCTGGCAGAGAGGAGCGGCAACACAAAGCCTGGCAAGTGTGATGGATATTACTGAGGAGGTTATTTTTGATAGGGAGGTGGTTGGACAAAGGCTAGAGATCAAAAATCAAGGTGTTTGGTAGAAAGATTGAGTGTTGGAGATTGTGAAAATAAAGAAAGGATTATAGGAGGCAGGAAATGGGGAGGGGAGAGTGGGAGGAAATAAGGCGGGTGGGTGGTTTGGATTGTTACTGAAAATTAGAGAATTCAATGTTCATACCATTGGATTGTAGGCTACCCAAGCAAAATTTGAGATGCTGTTCCTCCAGTGAGCATGTGTCCAAGGACAGAGAGGTTGCTATGGGAATGGGAAGAGATAAAGCATTGACTCAGCAACTGTTCTGCTAAACACGTACGATTTTTACTCCTCGCGCAGATTTCTCCCTTCTCCCCTCCTTTTCCACATACATTAATTCATCTCGCTTCACAATTTCCAACTTTTCACTCCTGTTTCACACCTGTCTTTTCATCTCTGGCCTTTGTCCAATGATCAGCCTATCACAATCTCCCCTCATCTGTATCTACCTTACTTACCAGGCTGTGACCTGTCCCTCCTCTTGCCCACATTTCTCCCCACTCACCGCCACCACAATCAGCCTGAAGAAAGGTCCAGACTTGAAACGTCACCTATCCATGTTCTCCAGAGATGATGGTTGACCCACTGAGTTCCTCCAGCATGTTGTCTTATTCCGATATCCTGTTTTGATCATTGTAATATAGGGGGCAGGAACAGTCAGGATGAGGGTTGCTGTTGTAGCGGGAGCCAAGGGGACTGATTCAGATGGTGTTTCGTTTCTCTCTTTGAATACACAGATCTAACGCCAACATTCTCTGAGCTCCTGACGCAGTGGAGCGACTACCAATTGTTCCAGCTGACAAAATTCTATCGGGCGAGACTGAAACAGGCGATTGAAGAAGGGATTGGAAGTCCCTCATCATGAGGCCAAGACGGCAGGGATATTTCAGTGAACAAGAACACGGGCTAAGTGGAGGCATCACGGTGAGTTATGTTTCATGTCACAGAACGGATGGCATTGTGGGACGAGTGACCAATGTCAGTCTCGCTCACCTCGCACTGCATGGGTTGAACAGTGTAATGGAGACACTGATATCTGATCAGATTGCCTCCTGTAGACCTGGTAGCAGGAATACAACCTGGGAGCTGGGGAATAAAACCTGTGATCTTTCTGAGAATTGTCCATTCTGATCCAGCTGTTCATCCTACACATGCATCTTAGCACAATGGTCAGGGAGCAGTAAACTTGTAAACCAGAAGCAGAACTGATAATCCATTTCAAGTCTCATCAGTCTAATTGGTCACATTTAGTTCAGTTCATGAAACCACAGAGGACATTAGGCATGAGCACAAGGAACCGCAGATGCTGGTTTACAAAAGCACACAACGTGCTGCACAAAAGAGCTCTGTTTTTGGAGATGCTGTCTGACCGGCTGATACTCCATCGTGATGCTTCCACTTACCCCGTGTTCGCTTATCATTCAATTCGTAACTAAAATAAACTAAAGTACACTTGCTAAATCTACAATATCAACATAATGTGCTGTAAATATTCAGCAGGTGGGTTATTTGGGCATCGGTTGGAAGCGATGAAAGAGTTAGTTATTAATTGATTGTTGTCATATTTAATCTTTCCTGTTGTAAAAGGCCAATTGTAATGCATGATGGGATTTGGACATCTCACATGTGACAAAGGTTTTTTTAACAAGTTGAATAGTTCACAGCTCTCTTACAATGTTTTTTTATGGAAGTTGAAGAGGGTAATCAGATAAGAAGGGGTCCAGAGGATGCCATTGGGGTGTCTGGCTTTTGGCAAAGAGTGAAAAACAACTCCATATTTGGAGGTGGATGATGGTTTTTGTACATTACGTCATGCAATTTGTTTAATATCTGTACTTATATAACTCGTGTATTCTGATATTTCTTTATGTGTGCTGCTGGAGATTCAGACGTGAAACTGTAGCCTCTGGGTCTCCAGGTCCACACCCGTCAGACGTTACATTAAAGCTTTGTATGGTCTTAAGAATTTGTGCTTTGTCTATCTTTTTAAGTGAAATTTTTCAGGGAAGCCGGGTTAATGCACAGTTAAAGGAGGAGATGAGCTGCAGGAAATGTGCAAGTGATGGATATCTTTGATCGGGGAAAATGGGGGTAGGCGTAGAGATAAAGAAGTTGTCTGGTCACAGAGTGAATGCGGGCTCAGCGAGGGAAAGGATGTAGATGAAAAATCATAACTGTTTTAAAATGCAGAACAGGAAGGAATGCAGGTTGGACTGGACACGCCCATTCCTAGTGGGATACAGTCCATGTGAGGCCAAAAGGAACTGGATTAATTTCACATCAATTTCAGCACAGCCTGAATGGCCTGAATGGCCTGTTCCCGTGTTGTACTCTGTTGTGTTCTCGGACACTGCCAGGTGTGAAGCGAGTTTCACACTGTCAGGACTCTGGCAGTACACAGTTTGTCAACACAGTGTCATGGGTTATGAAGAGGCAATCCAATGCCTGCCACTATGCTCAAAACTTCCTGAATATCCCATCAATTCTCTCCCCATTAGCACTGTCACAGTCACTTCCCCATATACTCATTGCTGTTCTTCACAGAGTGTCGCTGAGCTTGTGGTAAAGGGACACCGCAGAGACAGTTCCACACTCTTCCTCAGTCTGCTGATGGAAAAAGGCAACCGGCCCCGGTGGGTGTTGTGGGAATCCTTTGTGAAAATGCAGAATGAATTACCAAAGCTGAACAAAATACTGAAAGAAATCCAGGAGCTCGGTACGGTAAATCAACACACTGAACTGAATATCACATTGAAACACTGGAGTTAACAATGTTATTCAAGTCTGGTTTAATGAATGCTTGTTGATTTGAACAGGTCCTGATCCACAAGAATACATGAACATCATCAGAGGTTGATCTGCATTACCCTCTCATATGGAAGGTGAGTGTTAGAGTGAAATATACAGTTCACAATTGATGTTCCAAGTGATGTAATACTGAAACTGTTCAGAGCTTGCAGAATAGGGAATCAGAAGATCAAAGGCTAAGCAATTGTTAGACTGAGAAGATTCAGCTTAGTGTGGTGTATTGTCACATGTATCAAGGTACGGTGAAAAGTTTGTGTTGCATGTAATCCAGTCAGCAGATAGACAACACGTGATTATAATTGAGTTATTTCCAGTACAGATAAACTATGAGGGAATGTTTAAGAAAGAACTGCAGATGCTGGTAACATCGAAGGTAATCGAAGTGTCCCACCGCATTAATGCCCACATACCGCGACTGTCCTACCGAATTAATGTCCACATAGCACGACTCCATCCTATCCCCCTGGTCCTATCCCTCCCTACCTACGTCCAAGGCACCTCTCATGCTCTTCGTCTCTTCAATGCCTTCCGTTTACCAGGCCCCCACTCTCTCATCTTTACTGTGGATGTCCAGTCACTCTATACCTCCATCCCCCACCTGGAGGGTCTTAAAGCCCCCCGTTTCTTCCTCGACTGCAGAACCAGACAATTTCCGACCACCCATACTCTCATCCGCCGAGCAGAGCAGAGCTGGTCCTTGCCCTCCACAACTTCTCCTTCGAGTCCTCCCACTTATTCCAGATCCAAGGCGTAGCTATGGACACTCACAAGGGCCCTAGCTATGCCTGCCTCTGTGTAGGGCACGTGGAACAATCCCTGTTCCAGGCGTGCGATGGCCCTATCCCCGGACTCTACCTCCGCTACATTGATGACTGCGTTGGTACTACCTCCTACACCCATGCACAACTCACCCACTTCTCCATAATTTCCAGCCGGCACTCAAATTCATTTGGGACATCTCCTACATCTCCATACCGTTTCTAGATCTCACCGTCTCCATCACAGGACACATAATACTGACCGACATTTACTACAAACCTACTGACTCCCATAGCTATCTTGACTACACTCCCTCCCACCCTTCTTCTTGTAAAGACTCTATCCCTACTCCCAAATCCACCGTCTACGCCGCATCTGCGCCCAGGATGAGGTTATTCATAGCAGGACACTGGATATGTCTTCATTCTTTAGGGAACGGGGCATCACACCGCACATTATATAACCCCACACACTCCTGGATGGGTCGTGACACATCGTGACTGGGAGAAATTCAGAGACCAGCAGAGGAGGACAAAGGGCTTAATTAGGAAAGGAAAAATAGATTATGAAAGAAAACTGGCAGGGAACATAAAAACTGACTGCAAAAGTTTTTATAGATATGTGAAGAGAAAGAGGTTAGTTAAAACAAATGTAGGTCCCTTGCAGTCAGAAACAGGTGAGTTGATCATGGGGAACAAGGATATGGCGGACCAATTGAATAACTACTTTGGTTCCGTCTTCACTAAGGAAGACATAAATAATCTGCCTGAAATAGCAGGGGACTGTGGGTCAAAGGAGGAATTGAGTGAAATCCAGGTCAGTCGGGAAGTGGTGTTGGGTAAATTGAATAGATTAAAGGCCGATAAATCCCCAGGGCCAGATAGGCTGCATCCCAGAGTACTTAAGGAAGTAGCTCAGGAAATAGTGGATGCATTAGTGATAATCTTTCAAAACTCTTTAGATTCTGGAGTAGTTCCTGAGGATTGGCGGGTAGCAAATGTAACCCCTCTTTTCAAGAAGGGAGGGAGAGAGAAAACGGGGAATTACAGACCAGTTAGTCTAACATCGGTAGTGGGGAAACTGCTAGAGTCAGTTATTAAAGATGGGATAGCAGCACATTTGGAAAGTGGTGAAATCATTGGACAAAGTCAGCATGGATTTACAAAAGGTAAATCATGTCTGACGAATCTTGTGGAATTTTTCGAGGATGTAACTAGTAGCGTGGATAAGGGAGAACCAGTGGATGTGGTATATCTGGACTTCCAGAAGGCTTTCGACAAGGTCCCACATAAGAGATTAGTATACAAACTTAAAGCATACGGTATTAGGGGTTCAGTATTGATGTGGATAGAGAACTGGCTGGCAAACAGGAAGCAAAGAGTAGGAGTAAACGGGTCCTTTTCACAATGGCAGGCAGTAACTAGTGGGGTACCGCAGGGCTCAGTGCTGGGACCCCAGCTATTTACAATATATATTAATGATCTGGATGAGGGAATTGAAGGCAATATCTCCAAGTTTGCGGATGACACTAAGCTGGGGGCAGTGTTCGCTGTGAGGAGGATGCTAGGAGACTGCAAGGTGACTTGGATAGGCTGGGGGAGTGGGCAAATGTTTGGCAGATGCAGTATAATGTGGATATATGTGAGGTTATCCACTTTGGCGGCAAAAACAGGAAAGCAGACTATTATTTAAATGGTGGCCGATTAGGAAAAGGGGAGATGCAGCGAGACCTGGGTGTCATGGTACACCAGTCATTGAAAGTAGGCATGCAGGTGCAGCAGGCAGTGAAAAAAGCGAATGGTATGTTAGCTTTCATAGCAAAAGGATTTGAGTACAGGAGCAGGGAGGTTCTACTTCAGTTGTACAGGGTCTTGGTGAGACCACACCTGGAGTATTGCGTGCAGTTTTGGTCTCCAAATCTGAGGAAGGACTTTATTGCCATAGAGGGAGTGCAGAGAAGGTTCACCAGACTGATTCCTGGGATGTCAGGACTGTCTTATGAAGAAAGACTGGATAGACTCGGTTTTATACTCTCTGGAATTTAGGAGATTAGAGGGGATCTTATAGAAACTTACAAAAATTCTTAAGGGGTTGGACAGGCTAGATGCAGGAAGATTGTTCCCGATGTTGGGGAAGTCCAGGACAAGGGGTCACAGCTTAAGGATAAGGGGGAAATCCTTTAAGACCGAGATGAGAAAGACTTTCTTCACACAGAGAGTGGTGAGTCTCTGGAACTCTCTGCCACAGAGGGTAGTTGAGGCCAGTTCATTGGCTATATTTAAGAGTGAGTTGGATGTGGCCCTTGTGGCTAAGGGGATCAGAGGGTATGGAGAGAAGGCAGGTACGGGATACTGAGTTGGATGATCAGCCATGATCATATTGAATGGCGGTGCAGGCTCGAAGGGCTGAATGGCCTACTCCTGCACCTAATTTCTATGTTTCTATGTTTCTATTATATAACCCCACACACTCCTGGATGGGACGTGACACATTATATAACCCCACACACTCCTGGATGGGTCGTGACACATTACATAACTCCACACACTCCTGGATGGGACGTGACACATTATATAACCCACACAATCCTGGATGGGACGTGACACATTATATAACCCACACACTCCTGGATGGGTCATGACACATTATATAACCCACACACCCCTGGATGGGACGTGACACACTGTATAACCCCACACACTCCTGGATGGGACGTGACACATAATATAACCCACACACTCCTGGATGGGTCGTGACACATTACATAACCCCACACACTCCTGGATGGGACGTGACACATTATATAACCCACACACTCCTGGATGGGACGTGACACATTGTATAACCCCACACACTCCTGGATGGGTCGTGACACATTATATAACCCCACACACTCCTGGATGGGTCGTGACACATTATATAACCCCACACACTCCTGGATGGGTCGTGACACATTATATAACCCCACACACTCCTGGATGGGACGTGACACATTGTATAACCCCACACACTCCTGGCAGGGTATTAACATATTGAAAATATTGAAATACTTAGAACATTCCTGAAAGTCCACAATGTCTATCGTGTTGAATCATGAAACCTGAATGAATGGGATTTATTTCTCACTCCCCTGCTCCTGGACAAGGCAAGAACAGCGTTTCCCTGGACTTCACTGTCTACTCGACAATCCCCTCACTCCATTGATGATTTTTTACAATTGTTATCAACTTACAATAAGTTATAAAACCTCTAGATACAACATCCCTACCTCCACTGTAAGACGAATGCATTGCTTCCTTCATGAATCCCTGGTCTGCTCCTCCATGTCCAGCAGCCATTCCAATTCTAATGTCACTTCCCCATGAACACCTGTCCTTTCCCCACTTTGCTTCCAACCATGCAGGGAAACAAAATGCCTTTCTAGTTGAAGCGACTTGCAGTTTTCAAGGATGACTCTGAACAATTGGCCGTCATTTCCGGTCATCCCAGTCCAACTCTGTCCCCTCTGTCTTTGGTCCACCACACAAACCGTGCGTGAATCATAGATTAGTACCTCATCTCCCAGTACAATGCGTCACAGCCTTCTGGACTCAACATTGATCGCAATATGTTTCAATGATCAGCATCAACTTTCCCTTCCATTCCCCTGAAAGAGCTAATAGTCAAATCTAATAGTCAAATGTTAAAATGGAGTCGATCTTCTACAAAAGCATGGTCTAGTAGAAGGAAAGAATGGCTCGGTGCCAAGTCTGTATCACTTTGTAAATTATATGGAACACAATGTGGAGGACAGGTTGTCTTTTTAGTACAGACATTAAGATAGAAGCCTGTGTAATGACAAGTGCTCTTTCAAGGCCATAAAGAAGACAAGATTGAAACAAAATAGCTGACTCTCCAGAGATAAGTAATAACTTGTTATTGGATGAGCTTGATTTGGACCCAGCTTTTCCTATATTCTGAAAGGCTACAGAATCTTTCAGTCATATTCAGACTTGGTAGGAGTGTTTTACTGATGAGGAAAATGTATAATTGTGCTAACTTTCCTTTGTTCTGTGAGTGGAGCCCGAGAACCACTGAGCAACGTTTGTGTTCATTGTAGATCTTGCCACTCCCGTCTGACGAATCAATTAAAGATTGCCAAGGTTTACCTTTAACTATTTTGTTGCGATCTGCTGTTTAAGAAACGAGCATTGATACCCCACTCCTTCTCCCGCTCGCTCTCTCTTTCTCCCTCCCCAACTCCCAATCTCCTCCCCCCCTCTCTTTGCCTCTCCCCTCCAAGTCCCATTCCCCCGTATGCCCTTCCCTCTTGCCCTTCCACCCTGCACCCTTTTCCTCTCCCTCTGTCCCCTTCTCTCTCTCCCCCCCCCCCCCCCCCTCTGCTCCTCCTCCCTGCCCACCTCCTTCCTCTCACACTGATTCCCCCCTCCCCACATGTGCTGCCTGAGCTGCTGGGTATTTCCCTCCAGCTGTCCCTCTGACAGAGCACCCAATGCCCTTCACCCTGTCTGTGCCCAGCAGATCCACACTGGGTTCTTCAAAGTCTGTGTTCAAACGCAAAGTAAAATGTTAGCCGTGTTTGTCATGGGAGAACCTACTGCAGGACATGCAGGGTCCAGTGAACTGTCTGAGGAATGGTCTCACTTTCACAGCGCAGTTAATATCACAATCTGCTTGGTTAGTGATTGTCTGAGCCGTGGCTCGCTGTCATCTCGCGTGTCTGTCACCAGGTTACCTCACTGAACTGAAATCCATCCGCGAATTGATATAATAGTAAGATTAAACGCGAACTTACCAGTTTGAAGTTTGATCTTTATTTTATGAGGAGTCGAGTTAAGGGACTACGTGCCCTCCGCTCCCACCCTCATAGATTTCATCTGGTAGTTCTAGATTTATCATCTTACCATTATACTTCAGTCATTGTTAGCTGTGAATTCACTCCGCTGCTTTGAAGATTGACGCACCAACGGCTGTACGGGCTTCTATTCACGTAGTCCCTCAACTCGACTCCTCATAAAATAAAGATCAAACTTCAAACTGGTAAGTTCTCGTTTAATCTTACTATTTTACTTCGGAGTCACGCGAGTGACTACGTGAAGACTTCAAAGCACTGTGATTTCACGCCACAGACTCAAATCCGACGTTCACACTGCCTGGATTGACTCAAAAGTCGTTAACAATCAATCATGCATCAGTAATACATTTGTTAAATGAAATAACAGTTTATTTACAAACAAATCATAACAAACCCCTCTAACTCAGGGGAAAAGTGTAACAGTACTGAAACCAGAATCAGCAAACACCCCGAGCCTTGAAATCGGCTTGTGATAAAACCTCTGAAAAGTTAGCTCACTGGACCATCCTGCGACCGCGAGGACCTTGAAATCGTTTGCACCGACACCTTACTGTGTGTTTTTTTTGTGACTAATAAACAAAGCCAACTCTGTTCCTCTCAGAGGTTTAGTAATCTCAATGTAACGAGATAAATGTGAGACTATACAGAAGCGATCATCTGCGGGGTATGCTGAAAACACAATCTTACATCCTGTCATGCCTCTTTTATTATGTTTAAACAAATCATAGACATAAAATATAATGGCATCAGCCGACACATGCATTCTATCTAGCCGTAGCTTTTGCAACATTTATACATGTTGAGCTGAAACCAACGCCATGAGCATGACCACCTTCATAGATAATTTGGCTACTGATAGGCTTGTAACCGGAGCCCACTGGCGAAGAGCCATAAAAACCTCACTCACATTCCAAATACCGGCATACCTGGGTTTAGGAGGATTAGAATTGAAAACTCCCTTCATGAATCGTGAAACTAACGGATGTGTCCCCACTGTATGCAATTCTGCATTCATAGGTAAATAAGAAGACAGAGCACTTCTGGTTGAATTAATCACACTGTAACTTAATTTTTTGGTCAAATAAAGAGTTGACAAACTCCAATACATCCGTGATCCCTGCAGTGTGATATACAATATCCTGCTGTAGGCAGAATTGCTCCCACTTCCTTATATAGGTGATATATTGCTGCTGTGTACTATCCCTGCAGGCCGACGTGAGAACATCCACAGTCTGATGAGACAGTCCTCTCCCCAGGTATGGCCTCCTTAAAATCTGCAAATTAACAGATCAATACGACCATATAAAGGGTGTTTATCCCCAGTGTCCGGATTTACCAGTAGATTTTTATTCTTGGGCATAAGCACGTAAGGCTCCCTAGCCATTTGTAATACAAAGGGAACCATGCTCGTGTAGGCCAATCTGGCACTACCAATACCCCTGAAGCGGAGTCCTCCTTGATCTTTTGCAAACATCTGCTGATGAGACAGAATGGAGGAAATACATACACAAACATTCCTCCCCAATGCAGCGAAAATGCATCCACTGCTACTGCCCCAGGATCTGGTTACCATGAAACATATCTAGGTAACTGATGATTTAATCGAGATGCAAACAAGTCAATATCTGGCAATGCATACTGATCAATCATTTGGTTAAATACATCCTGATTTAACATCCATTCAATGTTGTCATTAAACTGACGTGACCTCTTCCTGGCAAATAAAGTGCTGAAAGCCAGATATTTTGGTCAATACACCAGCTCCAAATCTGGTTAGCCAGTCTATCACGAGACTGTGACTTAACTCCACCCATGTGGTTTACATATGCCACTGCTGTGGTGTTGTCAATCTGACCTGCACATGCAAATCCCTCCTTGTAGAACAATAAGCTTTGAGCCCATACCAGGTGCCCAACAACTCTAAATAATTAATCCCTCTTAATTGAGGAAGTGATGTCTCATCCACATTCCATCTGCCTCCACAACTAGAAGACATATCTATTGCACCCCAACCCAGTGCACTTACATCAGTCTGTAATATCAGTGACAGTGATTCCACCAAAACCTTCCTTAAATTTTTTGAAACATGTACTATCCACCATTGTATGTCAGCAATCGCCCCAGCTGACAACTGCATAGGCCTATCAAAAATAGCCCCCTTTGTATTCTCGGTGCCTGTTCCTTTGATGGTTGTAATTGTTGATAATGCAGAGGACCATACTGCACAGCTGGAAAGGCTGCAACAACTTCCCAATAAAACTGGCTACTTGTCTAATCGAAGGCCGTTGTTCTCCAACGAGATTAACACAGTCCTCAATTAACTGATTCAATTTATCCCTGGGCAAAGTTACCAACATGTGATTGGAATTAATGGTAAATCCCAGATAATCAATAATTTGGACTGGTGATAATTTAGATTTATCTGGATGAATAACAAATCCCATTTGTTCAAAAGTGATTTTAACAACTGAAACTGATGATTGAGTTTCAGCATGAGTCTTTCCAACAATCAGAATATCATCTAAATAGGCCATTACCACATGCCCCTGAGCTCTAACTAATGCTAACACAGGTTTTACCAATTTAGTAAATAATCTAGGAGCTGAAGTTAATCCATTCGGCAATGTCCTGAATTGCCACAGCTCAGTCATCCAAATAAATTTCAAATATCTTCTATCATCACCATGAATAGACACTGCGTAATACGCATTCTTTAAATCAATGGTTGCCATATAAGACCCTTTGGACACTAGATGTTTGCCCGTGGTAAAGGTCTCCATTTTGAAATGCCTATAACAAACACATTTGTTCAAATTCGATAAATCCAGAATAATTATACATCCCCCAGTATTTTTAGATCTGGGAAATATACTTGACAGAAATTGTTGACTTTGATAGACAGAAGGCTCAATTACCCCTTCTTATGTAACGACTGAATCTCTGCTTGAATAAGCACATTTTCCTCATCTGCAAAATAAGTTTACGACTAGGAAAATGTTGATTAGGTAGACTGTCCTTATAGTAAAATCCAATTTTTCACCCCTTCAATACACTAAGTATGAACAAATTTGATGTCAACTGCTGCCATTGTTTGAGAAACAATTTTAACCTTCCCCAATTTGAACAGGAACATCAGTTAAATCATCGTCTGTCAATGTTATATTCCTTACCAGCATCTTTCCTTGCGGCCTTGTTGTCCTCGACTTCTTGTAGAGAACCTTTTTTGCCTTGCTTGCCAGCTGGCTTAATGAGGGCCATGGTTATAACAACCTCATGACAGTCTTTGACCCTTTTTGCAAGGTTACCACCAAACAACAGATTTCGTGGTGGTACACTGGTCGGTTTGCACAACTCGCCAAATTCGGGTTAGCACTGGCCTAATAGCGGCCCTCCCGACATTATTAATTTCAAAATGCATTACAAAGGAGTCCCAGTTCATCCTGGTGTGCTTCAACCACATCATTTGTATCAATAACTTTCACCATAGCTGTAATACCTGCTGACAACAGTTTAAGCACTTTTTGAAACTTCATCTCCTGGGCCCTAGCAGGCAAACCCATCTATGACCAAATTTGGTGATTAACCACCGGTACCTTCAGGAGATCACAATTAACAGGAGCTTTATAGTTTTTTGCTGCTTCATCCATAGCTAGCTCCTGTAACTGGTGGGAGAGCATATACTGAATGGCTTCGGCCGATTCTACATCAATCGCCTTTCCTGCCTCTCTAGGCTCAGCAACTTCCCAGCAAAGTTCGGAATTACCTCCAACCGAACACCTTTACTGCTCTCCCCCAGCATAGAATCAGTGTCAGCAAACTGCACTGATAGAACATCCTCCTCACAGGCAGGATAGTTCTGCAGCCCTGAAACAGGTGCTGCTAGCACAAGCTCTCCATCAGCCTGGCTTGCGCACCACTCCTCCTCACGGAGCTGGTCCCTGTCGAGCATTCTTTTGTAATAGAATCTCGACGTGGGAGAGCCGTGAGCAAACGGACTCTCCTATGGAGGGTATAACCTCCAGGACCGACTCATCTACGGGCCACAGAGACTTGCCAGTGGCCTTCCCCCTACTGGCAAGCCTCCACTGCCCCCCGGCAGTGGGTCCGCAACCACTGGCTGTGTAGCCAGCACCGGACCAGGTGTACCAGACGGGCCTCCATCCTCAACACTCTCCTGGCCACTTTCCTTTCTACCCCCGGAGCGCCTCGCCGACACCTTCTTCACTTTCTGCAACATATCTCCAAGAACTCCAAACCGTCGCAGAAAATGACCCGTGGTAAAAATGTTTTAAAAACCTTACCTCCGTTTAAACTTACCGCTTGGAGGAGCGCTGCTACTCCAACCGGCCGACTGCACCAGCGTCTGACGTCATGACGCACCAACGGCTGTACGGGCTTCTATTCACGTAGTCACTCACGTGACTCCGAAGTAAAATACCCCTCCATCTGTTATTTGCACTTTATTAATTTATTAATTAATGTGTGTATTTACGTATATAATTGTAGTCAATGCCTACTATGTTCTGTTGTGCTATGCAAATAAATAATTTCATTGTCCTGTCAGGGACACATGACAATAAACTCTTTTGACTTTGACTTGACTTGGATTCACTGAATCCCAGGACAGAAAGCAAAGAACAACCGATACTTAGCTGAGCCAGACACCATGTGTCACGTTTATTCCAGAAGCCCCTTTTACATACATTCTCAACAATCATAACCAGTGTGTACAGAAGGCCAATTACTGCCTCTGACCTTATAGTCATTATTGAGCTCTTGTGGCTGGACCTTTTCGTGAGGCTGCTGGCGAGTCGCCAGCGGTGATGGGCTGCATGCAGAACCAACGTGGGCGTGAATGGTCCACATTAGCTCCTGACTCCAACAGCAGTGATGAAGATGTTTCTAAAAAGCAGTCATTTCGATCTGGTAGAAAATTAAATGCTAATGAGCCACTCTGTTAATTCATAAAAGCGTATTCTCATGTCCTTCATCCTGGGAATAATTTCTGTTCTTACCTTTATGACAGGCTTTCTTTCGGTATTCTTGCCATTTTCATTCTTAAAAGGAGACCTAAAGATTCTGACTCCTTAGGGAAAAAAGTGCCACATCAGTGCTGCTTTGGAAAAATACAGACTGTATCTCAATAGTTTGGCAATTCTGGATATATCTAATGTATTTGAGAAAAATGGAAGCAGCATATCACAAAAGTGAAAATTAGGAAAAGTAAATTTGCACTTCATAAATAACACATTGGGAAAAATGTATTAAATTTAACAAGTATCCCACCACTCCAAAGATAAGTATAAAATCTCTCTTATAACAGATTCCATAGGCAAACGGCAAAATTGATTCAAATCAACTATGTTTAGGTGTTCAAATTCTCATCTGAATCGCTAGATTTGCATACTTGGGTTTGATGCCTTGTGCTCCAATTTGTCTTGAATTCTGGCTGGTACATTTAATTCTGTGAAAAATAAAACATGCTCATCTTCTGTTATGGCCAACTTCATTAAACTTACCCGTGCAAAATATCTGTGGATAAATCACTTTGCAATGTTTTCATTATAACTATTTCCTTCAGAATATTCATGCTATTATTCAATTGATCATGTTTACTTGACGACGACAGCAAACATCCTTAAAATTATTTTTCAGATTTAAAGAAAAATCGTCCAGCATGAAGAATATGATGGATGAGTATGTGTATATTTCCAGGTCAGAAATTGCAATGACCAATCTTTCAGTTTCACTCATCTCTGTGGTAAGTGAAATAGATCAGAATCCTTCTTTCCATTCCTCCAGGTTTAATGTAATAGACAATAGGTGCAGGAGTAGAGGCCATGCGGCCCTTCAAGCCTGCACCGCCATTCAATATGATCATGGCTGATCATCCACAATCAGTACCCCGTTCCTGCCTTCTCCCCATTTCCCCTGATTCCGCTGTCTTCAAGAGCCCTTTCTAGCGCTTTCTTGAAAGTTTCCAGAGAACCGGCTTCCACCGCCCTCTGAGGCAGAGAATTCCACAGACTCACAATTCTCTGTGTGAAAAAGTGTTCTCTGTTCTAAATGGCTTACTCCTTATTCTTGTGGCCCCTGGTTCTGGACTCCCCCAACATCGGTAACATGTTTCCTACCTCTAACGTGCCCAAACCGTTAATAATTTTATGTTTCAATAAGATCCAATCTCATCCTTCTAAATTCCAGTGTATACAAGCCCAGCCGCTCCATTCTCTCAGCATACGACAGTCCCACCATCTCGGGAATTAACCTTGTGAACCTAGGCTGCACTCTCTCAATAGCAAGAATGTCCTTCCTCAAATTTGAAGACCTAAACTGCACACAATGCTCCAGGTGTGGTCTCACTCGGGCCCTGTACAACTGCAGAAGGACCTCTTTGCTCCTCTTGTTACGAAGGCCAACACACCACGCGCTTTCTTCACTGCCTGCTATACCTGCACGCTTACTCTCATTGAATGATGGACAAGGACCCCCAGATCCCATTGTACTTCCCCTTTCCCCAACTTGACACCATTTAGATAATAATGGCCCATTCTTGCTGCCTGTACTGACAGTGACACTTTGTGCCATGGATTGAATAATGAAAAACCAGGGCAATCCACCTCTTCATCAATGGGAACATTGACATGTGTCCAATTTCTGATTTCAGGACTGTGACTAGTTGCAACATTAAAAAGTATAACTGGGCCACAATGTCTATGGGTTTGTGCTATCCATGGTCACCAACTTCTGAATGACATCAAGGTTTGGTGTTGGTTGGAATTTTTGAATGTTGGTAAGGAACCTCACCAGGAGGAAATAGTAATTAGAAGCAAAACTGTACATATCCTACTGCCAATAATCTGGCACTAATCCACCCTAGGGAAGGCCGTCCAGTTGGGTATGGCTGCCCTGCCTGCAGCTGTCCATTCTTTCACTTTTTTTAATTTTTAGTATGCTAAAAAGTGTTGTTTGCAGGAGTATTTTTTTTATGTGTGGGGGTGGAGAAGGGGGAACCTGTATTTCTCAGTCCCTACCTGGTCAGAAAGGCAGGCTTTCCTCCGAGCAGCATCTCGACACGTCCTCGCGGCCTACCATTGGGGTCTGGAGCGGCGTTTCCTGACGGGACCGGCCATAACCTCGGCTTCAGCGGCGGCGCAGCGCTGGGGCGCTATCACGGAGCGGGCGAGGACTTGCCCCGTCGCCGCGCTGGAGCTCCAGAATGCTGAGTCCGCCAATGAAACATCGCGATGCTGCGGGTCTGTGGAGCGGCCAGCCGCGGGCGGCAGCGCTGACTTTAACAGCGGGAGCCTGGGATCTCTCGCAGAGATCGCCAGTGGTGGAGCTCCTTCCAGCGCGGCCTGTTAGCTTCCGAAGCCACGGTCTCCGGTAAGGAAGCGGCTGTTCCAGGCATCCCAAGCCACTGAGAGGGTTCTCCCGATGCCGGAGCACCATCACCCGGCGAGAAGGGCCTGAAACATCGGGCCCCATAGCGGCGACTGAGGAGGCCTTCATAGGCCTGACTATGGGTGGACAAGGGGGTGGACAAGTGGACTTTGTGCCTTCCCTCACAGTGGGAACCATTGTGGGGGATGTTTTATGTTTTATGTTAAATTCTTCTTTAATGCTGGGTTGTATTCTTATTAGTGTGCTGCAATGGCAACTTGAATTCACTACACCAACTGGTGTATGTGACAATAAATGATCCTTGGAACCTTGGACTAATCACAAGTCTGCTGGGTGTGCTCATTTCATCAAAAGTGGCAATACAAATCTTACAGATTGACACATATTGACTTTGCAAGGCATTAATATATCAGGCAGGAGTTTATGTCTTGGGACCGTTCCAATTTTCCAATGACCAGCATGTGTGCACATAAAAATGAGGGCAGGAACAGATACAGCAACATTTAATTCTAAACATTATCTTCCAGACATTTGTTTATTGATCTAAAATATGCAGGCAGAGCTGGCATTTCCTGTTCTCTCCATATTGCCCCTTGTATGACATGGAGCAGAACGTGGAGTATATTGTTCTTCCATTGCACGCAACCTTTATGGTTAGAGGCCACAGGTTTGGGATATGTTGTAATAGAAGTCTTACCACAAAAACTCCAGCGCATTATGGAGATAATTAACAGTGCATTTCAATGAAAGGAGCGCGAGAGAAAACGGAGAATTACAGACCAGTTAGCCTGACTTCGGTGGTGGGAAAGATGCTGGAGTCAATTATTAAAGGGGTAATAATGAGGCATTTGGATTGCAGTAAAAGGATTAGTCCAAGTCAACATGGATTTATGAAAGGGAAATCATGCTTGACTAATCTTCTAGAATTTTTTGAGGATGTGACAAGTAAAATGGATGAAGGGGTGCCATTGGATGTAGTGTATCTAGTCTTTCAGAAAGCCTTTGATAAGGTCCCGCATGGGAGACTGGTGACTAAAATTAGAGCACATGGTATTGGGGGTAGGGTGCTGACATGGATAGAAAATTGGTTGACAGACAGGAAGCAGTGAGTAGGAGTGAACGGGTCCTTTTCAGAATGGCAGGCAGTGGCGAGTGGAGTGCCGCAAGGCCGGTGTTGGGGCCACAACTGTTTACCAAATATATTAAGATGTGGAAGAGGGAACTAGGAGCAAGTTCGCGGACGACACAAAGCTGGGTGGCAGTGTGAACTGTGAAGGGGATGTTAGGAGGTTGCAGGGTGACTTGGAAAGGTTGAGTGAGTGGGCAGTTGCAGTATATTTTACATCGGAGTCACGTGAGTGACTACGTGAAGATGGCCGTCCCCACACATGCGCGTCATTACGTCTGACACGTTGCGCACCGACTGACTGGCAGGCTCGCGGCTCCTGCCAGCGGTAAGTTTTAAACCTGGAAGGTAAGTTTTAACTTATTTCTAGAGATGCTTTTGGTTTTGCAGGACAGAGTTTGCCTGCTGGATTCGGGGCGAAGTTGGACGGGCCGCGGGAAACCGGTTATGGACCGTGGGGAAATCCCAGTCCGGACCGCGGAATCGCGTCTAGCCGGCGGCCGTCAGGTTTGCTCGCACGGCGCTGACAAGCAGGTCAGCGACACCCAGGGGATAGACTGGCAGCAAGCTGGTCTAGCTACCCCAGTGTCGGACAATGGGGTCAGCAACCCCACAGTCCGCTTAGGTCTTCCGAGATAAAGCGGTTAGAGTGGCAGTACGCCGGTCTCACTACCCCTGTTGTGGTCTATGGGGTCAGCCGTCCCAGACTGCTTAGGTCTTCCTAGAGAAAGCGGTCAGACTGGCAGTAAGCAGGTCTCGCTACTCCAGTCGCAGACAATGGGGTCAACAGTCCCAGACCGCTTAGGTCTTCCCAGAAAAAGTGGTTAGACTGGCAGTAAGCCGGTCTCACTACCCCAATCTCTGTCAATGAGGTCAGCAGCCCCAGACCGCTTAGGGCTTCCTGGATAGGGGTTAGACTGGCAGTAAGCCGGTCTCACGACCCCTGTTGTGGTCTATGGGGTCAGCAGCTCCCAGACCGCTTAGGGCTTCCTGGATAGGGGTTAGACTGGCAGTAAGCCGGTCTCGCGACCCCTGTTGCTGACAATGAGGTCAGCAGCCCCAGACCGCTTAGGGCTTCCTGGATAGGGGTTAGACTGGCAGTAAGCCGGTCTCGCGACCACAGTTGCTGACAATGGGGTCAGCAGCTTCCAGACCGCTTAGGGCTTCCTGGATAGGGGTTAGACTGGCAGTAAGCCGGTCTCGCGACCACAGTTGCTGACAATGAGGTCAGTAGCTCCCAGACCGCTTAGGGCTTCCTGGATAGGGATTAGACTGGCAGTAAGCCGGTCTCGCGACCCCAGTTGTGGTCTATGGGGTCAGCAGCCCCAGACCGCTTAGGGCTTCCTGGATAGGGGTTAGACTGGCAGTAAGCCGGTCTCACGACCCCAGTTCTGACAATGGGGTCAGCAGCTCCCAGATCGCTAAGGTCTCTCCAAATAAGGGGGAAAACTGGCAGTAAGCTGGTCTCGAGACCTAGTCACTAACTATGGGGTCAGCAACTCACAGACAGTTATGGTTCCCACAGGAAAGGCATTAAACCACGAGGAAGCCGGCCAGGCCTTGGGACTCGGTCAAGTCGGGCCAGGAGGTTCCCCCCTTCCTTCTATGGGTAGCGTCTGTGAACGCCTAAAACACACCTGGAGCATCTGATGGAGAGGTTGCTCCAGAGAGATATGTTCCAGAAGAGAGCTATCTGGGCCCGGGTATTATGAAAAACCCGCTGGCAGCGGCACCTGTGGTAGGGCTGCACAATGTCTACCTCTCTGAGGAGGGGAGCACCAGGGGTCAGTTTTCGCTCTGGCCCAGTCATCTTCTGATATAGGTCCGAGGGGCCATGTCAGCGCAGGTATCCTCAGGGTCCTGCGGCAGCACCTGTCTCAGGGCTGTCTACGAGTCTCCCTCTCGGTGGAGGGGAGTGCGAGGACATACTCGCCAGGGAAGAGGCAATAAACCCGGAAGGGGCCGGATTCCCTCATGCTACAAGTGCCGGCAGTGAACAGAGCTATTAAATGAAACCATCATATTGGCGATGACACCCCCACGCCTCAACGGCAGTAAGCAGTTCACTGAAGTTGATGGGCGTTTGAAAGCTGGGCCAAGCCGGTCTCAGGAATATGGAAATCAAGGATGGGAATAGTACCCACACCAGGGGCATTTGGGCTTACCATAGGACCACTGGTAACCATGGACGTAGCTGGGTCTGGTTCTTTCGAAACATGGGGTAAGTGAACCATTTACAAGTTGGCAATATTTACACTTGTTTTTTACAAAGGAAAATGATAACATGTGATGGGTAATTATTACACTTGGAAAGTGGTGAAATCATTGGACAAAGTCAGCATGGATTTAAGAAAGGTAAATCATGTCTGACGAATCTTATAGAAATTTTCGAGGATGTAACTAGTCGAGTGGATAAGGGAGAACCTGTGGATGTGTTATATCTGGATTTCAGAAGGTTTTCGACAAGGTCCCACATAAGAGATTAGCATTCAAACTTAAAGCACACGGTATTGGGGGTTCAGTGTTGATATGGATAGAGAACTGGCTGGCAGACAGGAAGCAAAGAGTAGGAGTCATTTTCAGAATGGCAGGCAGTGAGTAGTGGGGTACCGCAAGGCTCAGTGCTGGGACCCCAGCTATTTACCATATATATTTTACTTCGGAGTCACGTGAGTGACTACGTGAATAGAAGCCCGTACAGCCGTTGGTGCGTCATGACGTCAGACGCTGGTGCAGTCGGGAACGGTTGGAGCAGCAGCCTCCTCCGAGCGGTAAGTTTAAACAGGTTACACGAAAATCTGGAGAATTCAGCGGGTGCAGCAGCATCTAAGGAGCGAAGGAGATGGGCGACGTTTCGGGTCGAGACCCTTCTTCAGACTTCACCCTCCATTCTCCAGCATCTGCAGTTTTCGTTAACAAGTTTAAACGGAGGTAAGGTTTGTTGAAATACTTTACCACAGGTCATTTTCTGCGACGGTTGGGAGTAGATATGTTGCAGAAAGTGAAGAAGGTGTCGGCGAGGCGCTCCGGGGGTAGAAAGGAGAGTGACCAGGAGAGTGTTGAGGATGGAGGCCCGTCTGGTACACCTGGTCCGGTGCTGGCTACACAGCCAGTGGTTGCGGACCCACTGCCGGGGGGGGCAGTGGAGGCTTGTCAGTAGGGGAAGGCCACTGGCAAGTCTCTGTGGCCCGTAGATGAGTGGGGCCTGGAGGTTATACCCTCCATAGGAGAGTCCGTTTGCTCACGGCTCTCCCACGTCGAGATTCTATTACAAAAGAATGCTCGACAGGGACCAGCTCCGTGAGGAGGAGTGGTGCCCAAGCCAGGCTGATGGAGAGCTTGTGCTAGCAGCACCTGTTTCAGGGCTGCAGAACTATCCTGCCTGTGAGGAGGATGTTCTATCAGGGCCGTTTGCTGACACTGAGTCTATGCTGGGGGAGAGCAGTAAAGGTGTTCGGTTGGAGGTAATTCCGAACATTGCTGGGAAGTTTGCTGAGTGTAGAGAGGCAGGAAAGGCGATTGATGTAGAATTGGCCGAAGCCATTCAGTATATGCTCTCCCACCAGTTACAGGAGCTAGCTATGGATGACGTAGCAAAGAACTATAAAGCTCCTGTTAATTGTGATCTCCTGAATTGATCACCAAATTTGCATAGATGGGTTTGCCTGCTAGGGCCCAGGAGATGTAGTTTTAAAAAAGTGCTTAAACTGTTGTAAGCAGGTATTACAGCTGTGGTGAAAGTTATTGATACAAATGATATGGTTGAAGCACACCAGGATGAACTGGGACTCCTTTGTAATGCATTTTGAAATTAATAATGTCGGGAGGGCCGCTATTAGGCCAGTGCTAACCCGAATTTGGCGAGTTGTGCAAACCGACCAGTGTACCACCACGAAATCTGTTGTTTGGTGGTAACCTTGCAAAAAGGGTCAAAGACTGTTATGAGGTTGTTATAACCATGGCCCTCATTAAGCCAGCTGGAAGCAAGGCAAAAAAAGGTTCTCTACAAGAAGTCCGAGTACAACAAGGCCGCAAGGAAAGATGCTGGTAAGGAATATAAACATTTGACAGATGATGAATTAACTGATGTTCCTGTTCAAATTGGGGAAGGTTAAAATTGTTCTCAAACAATGGCAGCAGTTGACATCAGATTTGTTCATACTTAGTGTATTGAAGGGGTGAAAAATTGGATTGTACTATGACAGTCTACCTAATCAACATTTTCCTAGTCGTAAACTTATTTTTCAGATGAGGAAAATGTGCTTATTCATGCAGAGATTCAGTCGTTACATAAGAAGGGGTAATTGAGCCTTCTGTCTATCAAAGTCAACAATTTCTGTCAAGTATATTTCACAGATCTAAAAAGACTGGGGGATGTAGAATTATTCTGGATTTATCGAATTTGAACAAATTTGTTTGTTATAGGCATTTCAAAATGGAGAGCTTTACCACGGGCAAACATCTAGTGTCCAAAGGGTATTATATGGCAACCATTGATTTAAAGAATGCGTATTACGCAGTGTCTATTCATGGTGATGATAGAAGATATTTGAAATTTATTTGGATGACTGAGCTGTGGCAATTCAGGACATTGCCGAATGGATTAACTTCAGCTCCTAGATTATTTACTAAATTGGTAAAACCTGTGTTAGCATTGCTTAGAGCTCAGGGGAAATGTGTAATGGCCTATTTAGATGATTTCTGATTGTTTGGAAAGACTCATGCTGAAACTCAATCATCAGTTTCAGTTGTTAAAATCACTTTTGAACAAATGGGATTTGTTATTCACCCAGGTAATTCTAAATTATCACCAGTCCAAATTATTGATATCTGGGATTTACCATTAATTCCAATCACATGTTGGTAACTTTGCCCAGGGATAAATTGAATCAGTTAATTGAGGACTGTGTTAATCTCGTTGGAGAACAACGGCCTTTGATTAGACAAGTAGCCAGTTTTATTGGGAAGTTGTTGCAGCCTTTCCAGCTGTGCAGTATTGTCCTCTGCATTATCAACAATTACAACCATCAAAGGAACAGGCACTGAGAATACAAAGGGGCTATTTTTGATAGGCCTATGCAGTTGTCAGCTGGGGCGATTACTGACATACAATGGTGGATAGTACATGTTTCAAAAAATTTAAGGAAGGTTTCGTGGAATCACCGTCACTGATATTACAGACTGATGTGAGTGCGCTAGCTTGGGGTGCAACAGATATGTCTTCTCAATTCTGTTAACCCTTGCTGTCCCTTCTCCTTCCCACCTCTCCCTCAGCCCTCGGGCCCTGGCATTCCCTCTATCTCTATCTCCCTCCCCCACCCCAGTCGCACCAGCTTCTCATTTTCACACCACAAACAGCTTACAATGGCTTGTTCCCTTTATCACCGATACTTTTTTGCATATCTTTCACTCATTGTTCCTTATCTCTCCACATCACCGTCTATATCTCTCGTTTCCCTGATCCCTGGACCAGTCTGAAGAAGGGTCTCGACCCGAAACGTCGCCTATCTCCTTCGCTCCATAGATGCTGCTTCACCCGCTGAGTTTCTCCAGCTTTTTGTGTACCCTCGATTCTCCAGCATCTGCAGTTCCTTCTTTAAAAAAAAAAGATATGTCTTCTAGTTGTGGAGGCAGATGGAATGTGGATGAGACATCGCTTCCTCAATTAAGAGGGATTGATTATTTAGATTTATTGGGCACCTGGTATGGGCTCAAAGCTTATTGTTCTACAAGGAGGGATCTGCATGTGCAGCTCAGATTCACAACACCACAGCAGTGGCACGTGTAAACCACATGGGTGGAGTTAAGTCACAGTCTTGTGATAGACTGGCTAACCAGATTTGAAGCTGGTGTATTGACCAAAATATCTGGCTTTCAGCACTTTATTTGCCAGGAAGAGGTCACGTCAGTTAATGACAACATTGAATGGATGTTAAATCAGGATGTTTTTAACCAAATGATTGATCAGTATGCTTTGCCAGATATTGACTTGTTTGCATCTCGATTAAATCATCAGTTACCTAGATATGTTTCATGGTAACCAGATCCTGGGGCAGTAGCAGTGGATGCATTTTCGCTGCATTGGGGGAGGAATGTTTGTGTATGTATTTCCTTCATTCTGTCTCATTAGCAGATGTTTGCAAAAGATCAAGGAGGACTCCGCTTCAGGGGTATTGGTAGTGCCATATTGGCCTACACGAGCATGGTTTCCCGTTGTATTACAAATGGCTAGGGAGCCATACATGCTTATGCCCATGAATAAAAATCTACTGGTAAATCTAGTCACTGGGGATCAACATCCTTTATAGGATCGTATTGATCTGTTAATTGCAGATTTTAAGGAGGCCATACCTGGGGAGAGGACTGTCTCATCGGACGGTGGATGTTCTCACGTCGGCCTGCAGGGATAGTACACAGCAGCAATATATCACCTATATAAGGAAGTGGGAGTAATTCTGCCTACAGCAGGATATTGTATATCACACGGCAGGGATCACGGATGTATTGGAGTTTGTCAACTCTTTATTTTGACCAAAAAATTAAGTTACAGTGCAATTAATTCAGCCAGAAGTGCTCTGTCTTCTTATTTTCCTATGAATGCAGAATTGCATACAGTAGGGACACATCCGTTAGTTCACGATTCATGAAAGGAGTTTTCAATTCTAATCCTCCTAAACTCAGGTTTGCCGGTATTTGCAATGTGAGTGAGGTTTTTATGCTTCTTCGCCAGTGGGCTCCGGTTACAAGCCTATCTATAGCCAAATTATCTATGAAGGTGGTCATGCTTCTGGTGTTGGTTTCAGCCCAACGTGTACAAACATTGCAAAAGCTACGGCTAGATAGAATGCATGTGTCGGCTGATGCCATTATATTTTATGTCTATGATTTGCTTAAACATAATAAAAGAGGCATGACAGGATTAAAGATGGTGTTTTCAGCATACCCCGCAGATGATCGCTTCTGTATAGTCTCACATTTATCTCGTTACATTGAGATTACTAAACCTCTGAGAGGAACAGAGTTGGCTTTGTTTATTAGTCACAAAAAAACCACACAGTAATGTGTCGGTGCATGCAAACGATTTCAAGGTCCTCGCGGCCGCAGGATGGTCCAGTGAGCTAACTTTTCAGAGGTTTTGTCACAAGCCGATTTCAAGGCTCGGGGTGTTTGCTGATTCTGGTGTCAGTACTGTTACATTTTTCCCCTGAGTTAGAGGGGTTTGTTATGATTTGTTTGTAAATAAACTGTTATTTCATTTAACAAATGTATTACTGATGCATGATTGATTGTTAACGACTTTTGAGTCAATCCAGGCAGTGTGAACGTCGGATTTGAGTCTGCGGCGTGAATTCACAGTGCTTTGAAGTCTTCACGTAGTCACTCACGTGACTCCGAAGTAAAATAGTAAGATTAAACGAGAACCTACCAGTTTGAAGTTTGATCTTTATTTTATGAGGAGTCGAGTTGAGGGACTACGTGCCCTCCGCTCCCACCCTCATAGATCTCATCTGGTAGTTCTAGTTTTATCATCTTACCGTTATACTTCGGTCATTGTTAGCTGTGAATACATTCCGCTGCTTTGAAGATTTACGCACCAACGGCTGTACGGGCTTCTATTCACGTAGTCCCTCAACTCGACACCTCATAAAATAAAGATCAAACTTCAAACTGGTAAGTTCTCGTTTAATCTTACTATTAATGATCTGGATGAGGGAATTGAATGCAACATCTCCAAGTTTGCGGAGGGCACGAAGCTGGGGGAGCAGTGATAGCTGTGAGGAAGATGCTAGGAGGCTGCAAGGTGACTTGGATAGACTGGGTGAGTGGGCAAATGCATGGCAGATGCAGTATAATGTGGATAAATGTGAGGTTATCCACTTTGGCAGCAAAAACAGGAGGGTGGACTATTATCTGAACGGTGGCCGATTAGGAAAAGGGGAGATGCAACAAAACCTGGGTGTCATGGTACACCAGTCATTGAAAGTAGGCATGCAGGTGCAGCAGGCTGTGAAGAAAGCGAATGGTATGTTGGCATTCATAGCAAAAGGATTTGAGTACTAGAGCAGGGAGGTTCTACTGCAGTTGTACAGGGTCTTAGTGAGGCCACACCTGGAGTATTGCGTACAGTTTTGGTCTCCTAATCTGAGGAAAGACATTCTTGCCATAGAGGGAGAACAGAGAAGGTTCACCAGACTGATTCCCTGGGATGGCAGGACTTCCATATGAAGAAAGACTACATAGACTTGGCTTGTACTCGCTGGAATTTAGGAGATTGAGGGGGGATCTTATGGATACTTACAAAATTCTTAAGGGGTTGGACAGGCTAGATGCAGGAAGATTGTTTCCGATGTTGGGGAACTCCAGAGCAAGGGGTCACAGTTTAAGGATAAGGGGGAAGTCTTTTAGGACCGAGATGAGAAGATCATTTTTCACACAGTGGTGAGTCTCTGGAATTCTCTGCCACAGAAGGTAGTTGAGGCCAGTTCATTAGCTATATTTAAGAGGGAGTTAGATGTGGCCCTTGTGGCTAAAGTGATCAGGGGGTTTGGAGAGAAGGCAGGTACGGGATACTGAGTTGGATGATCAGCCATGATCATATTGAATGGCGGTGCAGGCTCGAAGGGCCAAATGGCCTACCTCTGCACCTATTTTCTATGATTCTATGATTCTACACAGTATACAAGGTGTACTAAGCATGGCTTGGAATTGGGGCCAGAGTTGTCTTTCGAGGCAGGCTCAGGATTACGGCCAGTATTGCCTTCCGCAACAAGTTCGGTAATATGGCCAGAGTTGTCTTTCAAAGCAGGCTCAGAATTACGGCCGGAGCAGTTTTAAGGCAGGCCAGTAGTATGGCCAGAGTTGCATTCAAGGCAGGCACGGAATTACTGCAGGCATGGCCTGTTCCTTGTGAAAGATGGAGGATGTTGATTCATATTTCATTTAGTCCCATGTGCAACATAGCTTTTCAGTTTATGGAATTTCTCTACTGTCTAACTACTAGTTTCCTTACGATCTTTATGGCATGCATCGATCTCAAAGATGCATACTATTTAGGTCCCATTCACAGGGGACATTTGAAATTGATCTGGAGGATATTTCTTACTCTGTGTTTTGCTTAAATCAACTGTTTTCAGCCATCCAGTCAAATTTAAGTTGATACCAACTGGAAGTTATTGTTTATCGGATTTACCTTTAACTATTAATTACCTGTGATTCCGCCCTGGGGCAACAGATTGGATTCAATTGAATCCTGTAACAACCTTGTTATCAAGCAGTCTTCTATTTATCAAGTGTAATTGGCTTTAGCATTGCATTATTAGAACTTTCAACGTGCAGGTAGTAACCTCTCTAGTGCCATATAGGTCATTGTTAACAGACCTATGCTATTATCAGCTGAAGCTACCAAAGTCACAATAGTGGACGAACTATATTCAGCATTGCTCCAGTAGTTTTGGTCACATAATCTTCAGTTATATTACTTACGGATTCTAGAGCTCAAAGATGGACAATCACGAATGCCATCTCTAGTAACGAAGGCGGAAGGGATTTGCATGAATCACCATTTCTTCTGTCATTGGTATCAACTACCTATAGACACTAGGTGCATACTATGGTTTAAAGGGTTATTGTGCGAATATGCAAAACCTGCATGCTCAGTCCAAGTTGATACACTCTGCTGGTGCCATATGTTAGTCACATGGATGCAATAAAGTCAAAGTATCCTGTCATAATGTACCCAACCTTTTTGGCGCTGGTGTATCATCGTGCAAAATCAGTGACAGCACAGTATGGATGTTGGATGACAAAGCATTTTAGGATCTATGGCTCGATGGCACCCAATATCGACATGTTTGCATGCAGGCTCATTCTCGCTACATGGGGGAGGAATGTTCTTTTATGTGGTTTCTCCATTTTGCCTCATCAGTCGGGGCTTGCAACAATTCAGCAAGATCCCGCATTCAGGGTTCTCGTACTGTCTGACTGGCCTACCAGCCATCGTTTCCGCAAATGTTGGGAATGATATGGAATCTTATATGGGGTACTAAACATAAAACTTTGCTGGTTCAGCCTGGGATTCGGGGAACCAACCTCTACGTGATTAATCAATTCATTGCTTTGCAGAATCTAAGAAGACCGCTCCTGCGGCTCAGGCTGTCAGACTGATCCATGTGTGTCTCACTGCAGAGTGCAGGGATAGCACCAAGAAAGCAGTACTTTGCCTCTTCAGGAGATGGGAAGCATTTTCTGTTAAATGTTATGTTACATATAATACGGCATGGACACTGACGTCTTAGAGTTCATTTTCTATGGGTCTTTGACAATAAATTAAGTTATATTCCCATTAACTGTACCCAACGTGCTTCTCATCATAGTTGCTGCAGCAAGTGGGACCCTCTCTCTCGGGTTTCACCCTCTGGTGTCCAGTATTTAGGATATCATTAACACACGTTCTTCCAGACCCAAGTACACGGAAGTATGGGATATTGACATTGTGTTAACATTTATTCACCATGGGGCTCCAGCTATATCTCTATCTTTGGTTCGGCTCTCATAGGTAGGTTATTCCCTGGCGCTGCCCTCAGCGCACAGGCCCAGTCATTACATAAATTGCGAATGGACAGGATCGTTACACTTGCAATATCATAATTCATGTTTACATACCCAATGCACCTTCGGTTACATGTGGTCACACATTTACATTATTACGTCAAGGTCATCTCGAACCTTAGAGGCTCTGATACTAGTTCAGACCATCTCCAGGTGGTTATGTGAGGTTTTGGCTTATCTAGTAGATACTGATTTCTAATCTCACTCCACCAGGGATGCTACAACACCAGCAGCAATGGTTATGTGCGGTCCTCTGGACCACATCCTGTCAACTGCAGGATGGTCTAATGAATGAGGTATCCAACATTTTATTTTAACCCATTGCCAGACCAGGGGTATTTGCCAACTCTATTTAGATTCAATGTTATAGTTCCCCTTGGGTGAGAGGGGTTACTGTTATTGTTTGTTCATTTATCAGCATCAGCATGTTTTTAAATCTATGTCATGTATGTCTGCATTATGAATGTTTCCCTTATCTGTGGTCAACTGATGCAGTCGTGCTTGTGTGGACTCGTTTTTCCACGGCATGATATCACAGAGCTTCACAATATTCACTTAGTCACTCATGTGACTCCGAAATAAAATAGTAAGCTTAAATGAGAAGAGAACTTACCAGTTTGAAGTTTGATCATTATTTTATGAGGCGTTATGATAAGGGATAACGTGCCCTCTGCTCCCTACCCTCGTAGCATAACGATCTTTCTGTAAGATCTAGTCAACTCTAATCTTACTGTTTTAGTTCAACAACTATTTTTCTGTGATTTCACACCGCTGCTTTGAAGATTGATGCGCATGCATGGGGATGCCCTTCCTCACGTAATCCCTCATCGTAACTCCTCATAAAATAATGATCAAACTTCAAACTGGTAAGTTCTCGTTTAATCTTACGAATATAGATAAATGTGAGGTTATCCACTTTGGCGGCAAAAACAAGGGGGCAGATTAGTATCTCAACGGGGCTAGGTTAGGTAAGGGGTAGGTACAGCAAGACCTGGGTGTCCTTGAACACCAGTCACTGAAAGTTGGTGTGCAGGTACAGCAGGCAGTGAAGAAAGCTAATGGAATGTTGGCCTTCATAACAAGAGGATTTCAGTATAGGAGTAAAGAGGTTCTTCAGCAGTTGTATAGGGCTCTGGTGAGACAACATCTGGAGTATTGAGTCCAGTTTTGGTCTCCTAATTTGAGGAAGGACATCCTTGTGATTGGGGCAGTGCAGCAAAGGTTCACGAGATTGATCCCTGGGATGGCGGGACTGTCATATGAGGAAAGATTGAAAAGACTAGGCTTATATTCACTGGAGTATAGAAGGATGAGGGGGGATCTTATAGCAACATATAACATGATAAAAGGACTGGACAAGCTAGATGCAGGAAAAATGTTCCCAATGTTGGGCGAGCCCAGAACCAGGGGCCACAGTCTTAAAATAAAAGGGAAGCCATTTAGGATTGAGGTGAGAAAAATCTTTTTCACCCAGAGAGTTGTGAATTTGTGTAATTCCCTACCACAGAGGGCAGTGGGGGCCAAGTCTCTGGATGGATGTAAGAGAGTTAGATAGAGCTCTAGCGGCTTGTGGAATCAAGGGATAAGGGGAGAAGGCAGGCACGGGTTATTGATTGGGGACAATCAGCCATGATCACAATGAATGGCGTTGCTGGCCCGAAGGGCCGAATGGCCTCCTCCTGCACCTATTTTCTATGTTTCTAGTGCATTGATTTCAGAGACCGAGATCACCAGGGATTCATGGCTGCGAGTGTTCAAGAAGAAGCCAATAGAATGATGTTATCAAAGAACAGGAATGTTTAATATCCTCATATATTGTCAAAGAACACCCGTGGAGTGACCGAGTGATGGAGCCATTGAGTGTGGCAGCCTCGCCAGCAGCAATCCGTTCTTTCACTTTTTGCTTATTTTCAATCTGTCAAAAAATCTCTTTTTTGGAGGTTCTTTCGTCCTTTTATATATGTGTGTGTGGGGGGGGGGGGGGGGGTTTGAGAGGGGAAACCGTTTCCCATTCACTTCCTGGTTGAGAATGCGTCTTTTCTCCGAGTCGCATCTTCGCCCCCTCTCGCGGCCTACCACCTGCATTGGCGCGGCCTTTCCAGCCAGAGCTTCAGCAGCAGCGCAGCATTGAATTACCTTTGTGGAGCGGCCGATGCCTTCCCAGGGATTTCCATGTTGGAGCTCCAGAATGTTGGGCCTGCCGACTTTAACACCGTGGAGCTGTGGTCTTCGGAGCGTACAGCCGCGGGCAGCGCTGACTTTAACATTGTGGAGTCCAGGGATCATTTGCCAGTGTTGGAGCTCTGCCCAGCTCGGCCTGTGGACTTCGGAAGCTGTGGTCCCCAGTAAGAAGTGGCCGATTCAGAACTCCAAGCCGCTGAGTGTTCTTCTGTTCCGACACCGGTGCTCCGACCATCCCGGCGAGAGGGCTGGAACATTGGGCCGCCGTAGCAGTGGAGGGTTTAAGAACCCCGACCACGGGTGAACAAGAGGAAGATGACTAAACTTTGTTGCCTACCCTCACAATGGGAAACGCTATGGGGAATGTTCATGTTAAATTCTATAGTGTTGTTGTAGCGGCACCTAGTGGTTAGGCCACTCTTGCAATGCGAAACCTTGATAGTCATGGGAATGTCACGTGCTATAGGGGTGTGCCCTAGTATATAAGAACTGACCTTCCCTCTCTCATCCTCATCTGCTTCCGCTGATTTCATGAGTGTGTCCTGCCACATCAGGAGGAGATCAACTGAGCCCACGAGGCAACAGCCTCTCAGCAACAACGACTATTATGTTACAGTGCTAAACTTGCATGTATATCTAACCTACAATGCCTGAATAAAGAATCCATTTGTGCATCTACATTGGTGACCCAACGTTCCTAAAACGGATATTTTTGGATTTCAAATTGGTGGTGACCTGATGTCTGCAGCAGACAGCCCAACCCAGCCCAGCCCAGCTCTATGGTAATTAACGCTACGTATGCAGCCATCAACTCTGCGCTGCAACCGGACGCTGTCTTGGGCCCTGCTGCCGCGGCCGGGCCACTTGATTCCCACCTATGCCTGGTCTAGCTGATTGCAGGCAGCCAGGGCTGCCCGCCGCGTCCCAGGCCCAACACAGCAGCCAGCGGTGCAGCAGCCTCGGCCCTCACTTTCCCTCCTGCAGGACCTGCCCGGAGCTGCCAACCGAGGCTGAGAGGCCGCGGCTGCCATTGCTCCCCCACGAGCTGCTGTGCGCTGGTGCTGAGAGGCTGCGCCTGCCATTGCTTCCTAGCCGGTGCGCCTACCGCTGGAGCGGGTCAACCAAGGCCTAGACTCCTGATAGGGCAGGCCTACCTGGGGCGGCTGCCCATATACATCCTCACCGACGTGCCTACCGATAGAGCGGGTCTACCAAAGACTAGACTCCTGATAGGGCAGGCCTACCTGGGGCGGCTGCCCGAATACATCCTCACCGACGTACCTACCGATAGAGCGGGCCTACCAAGGGCTAGACACCCGATAGAGTGGGCCTACCTGGGGCGGCTTACCAAAGATGCCCTTTTCCACATTGACTACAAAAATGGCTGCCGTGGCCGGCCTGAAGCAACGCACGACCTGTTGACGGCCGACAACAGCGCCACCTCTGGTCCAGTGGTGACTCTGCAGCCCAACCGCCAACAACAGCGCCACCTCTGGTCCAGTGGTGACTCTGCAGCCCAACCGCCAACAACAGCGCCACCTCTGGTCCAGAGGCATTTATGCAGCCTGACTGACGTCTACAGCGCCACCCCTGGTCGATTGGTGGTACAACAGCCTCGGTGACAAGCACGGCTTCTAATTGCAGGTACACAAAAAGCTGGCGAAACTCAGCGGGTGCAGCAGCATCTAAGGAGCGAAGGAGATAGGCGACGTTTCGGGTCCAGACCCTTCTTCAGACTGGTCAGGGATCAGGGAAACGAGAGATATAGACGGTGATGTGGAGAGATAAGGAACAATGAGTGAAAGATATGCAAAAAAGTATCGGTGATAAAGGGAACAAGCCATTGTAAGCTGTTTGTGGTGTGAAAATGAGAAGCTGGTGCGACTGGGGTGGGGGAGGGAGATAGAGATAGAGGGAATGCCAGGGCCCGAGGGCTGAGGGAGAGGTGGGAAGGGGAGGAGACAGCAAGGGTTAACAGAATTGAGAAAAATTCAATATTCAAGCCCAAAGGATGCAGACTCCCCAGCGGAATATGAGGTGCTGTTCCTCCAGCTTGCGGTGTTGCTCACTCTGGCCGTGGAGGAGGCCCAGGACCGAGAGGTCGGATGTGGAATGGGAGGGGGAGTTGAAGGACTGAGCCACCGGGAGGTCGGGTTGGTTATTGCGGACGGAGCGGAGGTGTTCGGCGAAGCGATCGCCAAGCCTCCGCTTGGTCTCACCGATATAGATCATCTGGCATCTGGAGCAACGGATGCAGTAGATGAGGTTGGAGGAGGTGCAGGTGAACCTCTGTCGGACCTGGAAGGACTGCTTGGGTCCCTGAAAGGAGTGGAGGGGGGAGGTGAAGGGACAAGTGTTGCATTTCTTGCGGTTGCAAGGGAAAGTGCCCGGGAAGGGGTTATAGAGTGGGAGGGGAGGGAAGAATTGACAAGGGAGTTGCGGAGGGAGCGGTCTTTGCGGAAGGCAGACAGGGGGGGAGATGGGAAGATGTGGCGGGTGGAGGTGGCGAAACTGGCGGAGGACTATATGTTGTATTTGCCGGCTGGTGGGGTGAAAGGTGAGGACCAGGGGGACTCTGCCCTGTTTGCGAGTGGGGGAATGGGGAGCGAGGGCAGTGTTGCGGGGGTATGGAGAGACCCTGGTGCGAGCCTCACAATAGTGGGGGAGAGGGAATCCCCGTTTCTCTGAAGAATGAGGCCATTTGTGGTGACCTGGTGTGGAACACCTCATCCTAGGAGCAGATGCGCGTAGACGGAGGAATTGGGAATAGGGGATGGAGTCCTTACAGAAGCAGGGTGGGAGGAAGAGTAGTCCAGGTAGCTGTGGGAGTCAGTAGGTTTGTAGTGGATGTCGGTCAGGAGCGTATCACCTGCAATAGAGATGGTGAGGTCAAGGATGGTAGGGAAGTGTCGGAAATGGTCCAAGTGTATTTGAGTGCCGGATGGAAGTTGGTGGTGAAATGAATGAAGTCAGTCAGTTGTGTGTGGGTGCAGGAGGTGACACCAAAGCAGTCGTCGATGTAACGGAGGTAGAGGTCGGGGATGGGGCCCTGGTACGCCGAGAACAAGGATTGTTCGACGTACCCAACAAAGAGGCAAGCGTAGCTGGGGCCCATGCGTGTGCCCATAGCTACGCCTTGTGTTTGGAGGAAATGGGAGGAATCAAAAGAGAAGTTATTGAGGGTGAGGACCAACTCTGCTAGGCGGAGGAGGGTGTCAGTGCACGGGTATGGGTTGCTCCTCTGGTCGAGGAAGAACCGGAGGGCTTTGAGACCGTCCTGGTGGGGGATGGAGGTGTAGAGTGACTGGACGTCCATGGTAAAGATGAGACGATGGGGGCCTGGGGAATGGAATGCACAGAGCCGACGGAGAGTGTCTGAGGTGTCTTGAACATAGGTGGGGAGGGATTTAACAAAGGGGGATAGGATGGCGTCAAGGTATGTGGAAATGTGTTCGGTGGGGCACGAACAGGCAGAGACAATGGGTCTGCCAGGCAAGTCGGGTTTGTGGATTTTGGGGAGAAGGTAAAATCGGGCCGTGCGGGGCTGGGGGAAACGATGAGGTCGGAGGCTCGGGGGGGGGGGGGGTTAGGGAGCCGGAGATGATGAAGTCAGTTATGGTGCTCGAGATGGCGGCCTGGTGTTCGTCAGTGGGGTCATGGTCCAGGGGTAAGTACGAGGAGGTGTCCGAGAGTTGGCGCGCGGCCTCCGCTTTGTAGAGATCGACGCGCCAGACTACCACGGCACCTCCCTTGTCGGCGGGTTTGATAACCCAGTCTGGGTTGTTACGGAGTGAGTCGATGGCAGCACGTTCAGGGCTGGAGAGATTGGAGTGAGACAGGGGGGTGGAGAAGTCGAGGCGGTTGATGTCCCGACGGCAGTTCTGGAAAATAGTTCTACAGGCCGGAAGACTACGAGGGGGGTTCCAAGTGGAGGCGGTGCGTGGGAGACAGGAAAAGGGATCATCAGTGGGGGGCGAGGGCTTCTTCCCGTGGAAGAACGCTGTGAGGCGGAGGCGACGGTAGAAGAGCTCCAAGTCGTGGTGGGCGCGGAAACTCATTGAGGTGGGGACGGAGGGGGACAAAGGTGAGACCTCTGCTGAGGAAAGACCGTTCGATGTCGGAGAGGGGGAGGTCCGGGGGGATGGTGAACACGCGGCAAGGATGGGGGTTGTGGCCGGAGGAAGGCAGGTGAGTGGACTGAGACGAAGCGTTGTGTGGTGGGGGGTGGAGGGTGGTCAGTGGGTGGGGGGTATGGGGGCTGTGGTGTGGGTGGGGAAGAGCAGGGGTTACATGGTAGGGGGGGGGATGAGGAAGACCTAGTGGTCTTCCTCATCCCCCTTCCTCATCCACCCTAGCCACTAAGGTTACTGGGGCTGGGGAGACGGGCACTAGGACCCAGTGCCGTTAAAGACAGAGCGGTGGGAGGAGTTAGCAATGTGGAGGCTTCAGGCCCACTGCAGAGTCCAGTCTGCAGGTGAGGCGACGGCTGTGGGCTGCTGGAGGGCGGTGGAGTGTCGTGGGTCCGTGGACCCGGAGGTAGGAGTCCACGGGCAGTAGATACGGGGTCGGCGGGCGATGCGTTGGAGGTCCAGGTGGGCGGGTGGTCGGTCCGACCGGTGAGGCGGCGAGATGAGTGGGGTGCGGTGCGGCGGCCGTGTTCGGGCAGCCCCGGTCCGGCGGCGATGCAAGGTGAGGCGGGTGCGGCTGTGGTCTTCGGCGGGCCCAGTACACTGGCGATGCTGGATGGGCCCGGTGCGGCGATGGGGTTAGGTGGTCCCGGGGGCGGCGAGGTTCGGCAGTCACGTTGTGCTGGTGATGGGCGGTGGAATCGGGGAGGGGGAGATAAACAGAGTTACCGGGCAGGCAGCGGGGCTGGGCATCATCAGTAGGCAGGTGGAGGTCGGCGGCAGCATCGGCGTGGAGGTCGGTGAAGGCGGCGTCCTGGTGAGTCCTGGAGGCGCTCCTCGTGGACAAGATGGGACCTGCGGGCGGTCGAGTCGGGGATTGTCGGTGGCTGGAACGGCCGGGAGGCGGGCTAATTTCAGGTCCTTGGTGGCGGTAAGGTAGGACAGGAATTGTTGATTGAAGCGGTGGATCTTCCGGAGGATGTAGTGTAGTTGAGGTCCGTTGCAGGTCTGGGTGCTTCTAATTGCACATTGGACTTTGGTTTCGTTTCCGACCCTGCTCGATTCGAACCACAGAACCTTCGGCATTCGGCCAATTTGGACTTTATGTATATTTGCAGTTTGTTCACTGTAGTTTTTTTTCCATTTTACTGTAATGCCTTAGCTTAATATTGCAGATCCCCTGTTGGTTGACATGACTGGTTTAGCCCTCGTCTGTTCTGCTGTTTTGCGTTGCTCTTCTGGCACCCCTCGGGATTGCCCACAGCTGGAGCGTCGACTGCGCCCGCAGGCCCCTCCGTCTTGACCCACCGACCCCACAGCAAGAGCCGCCTTCGATCTTGCTTCCGCACCACTTTTCGACGTCTGCCCTCACAGCCTGCCTCCGGTAATGGGCGGGACCCTGTAGCGGTACCTAGTGGTTAGGCCACTCTTCCCATGCGAATCCTCGGCAGTCATGGGAATGAGTCACGTGTTATAGAGGTGTGCCCTAGTATAGAAGAACTGACCTTCCCTCTCTTCCTCTGACTTCATGAGTGTGTCCTGCCACCTCAGCAGGAGGTCAACCGAGCCCACGAGGCAACAGCCTCTCAGCAACAACAACGACTATTAGGTTAGAGTGCTAAACATGCACGTATGTCTAACCTACAATGCCAGAATAAAGAATCCATTTATTCACGACATTTTTGCCTCTACATTGTGTTCATTTTATTTTATTTGTGTGGCTTTATGGTAACTCAAATTTCACTGCACCAATTGGTGTACGTGACAATAAATAGAACTTGACCTTGAAATGGAAGGATCTAACCAAGGACCAAGTCTCAGAAAGCACATATCAATTTAGTTTTCATGTGAGGAAAAACAACTCGTGTCAGCATGCATCATGAGAAAAGGGCAAAAAAGGTATATAATATTTTGTACAAACCAATGGCTAGTATGGCTTCATAATTCCACCATGTTCTTATAACAGCGCTTCTCCCAGCCAATTATTTCTTCAAACTCTTCATTGGGGAAAATAGGCAGCAATGTCATCGAAATGGTCAGCATCCTGGAGAAAACAAACATTGTACCTGATACACTTTGTCGCATAATATGCAATCATCAGAAATTAATTCAAAAACAGATTTTTAAATATCATTTTTTATTTAATACAGGACAATTCCAGCATTAAAAAATCACAACTTAAAATGAAAGGGTAATTTCTTCAGGATAGAAATTGGATATTTCTTCATTCAGAATATAGTGAGATTTTTTTTCTAGGGTTGAAATAAATCAGCTTTTAATTACATTCCAGCAAAAATAAAAATATTATTGATTCCAAGCCGCATCTTTACCCCCCCCCCCCCCCCCCCCCCCCCCCCCCCCCCCCGCGGCCTACCATCTGGATTGGTGCGGCCTTTCCTGCCGGAGACCGATGCCTTACCAGGAATCCCCGTATTGGAGCTCAGGAATGTTGGGCCTGCCGAATTTAAAACCATGGGGCTGAGGTCTGTGGAGCTTCCCGCTGCAGGCGGCGCTGACTTTAACATTGCAGATTCTTGGGATACTTTGCCAGTGTTGGAGCTCTGCCCAGCTCAGCCTGTAACTTCAGAAGTGGGTGATTCGGAACTCCAAGCCACTGAGAGTGTTCTTCCATTCTGACACCGGTGCTCCGATCATCCTGCGGCGAGGGCCTGAACATCGGGCCGCCGTAGCGGCAACTGCAGAGGGCTCTAAGGCCCCAACCACGGGTGAACAAGAGGAAGAGGATTGAACTTTATTGCCTATACTCACAGTAGAAAACATTGATTCCGCTGAGGGGGTTGTTCATGTTAAATTGTATAGTGTTGTGTACATTTTATTTTATTTGTGTGGCTGTATGGTAACTCACATTTCACTGCACCAATTGGTGTATGTGACAATAATGTAACTTGAACTTGAAATGGTAGGATCTAACCAAGGACCTGGTCTCAGAAAGCATACATCAAGGACCTGGTCTCAGAAAGCACATATCAATTTAGTTTGCCTGTGGAAAAAACATACATGATGAGAAAAGGGTAAAAAAGGTATATAATATGTTGTACAAACCAATGGCAAGCATGGCTTCATAATTCCACTCCATGTTCTTATAACGGCACTTCTCCCAGTCAATTATTTCTTCAAACTCTTCATTGGGAAAATAGCCAGCAATGACATTGAAATGGTCAGCATTTCGTAATCTGTAATCATCAGACATTCAAAAACAGATTTAAAACATCATTTTTTATTCAAGACAGGACAATTCCAGGATTTAAAAAATCACAACTAAAAATTAAAGTGTAACTTCTTCAGGATAGAAATTATATATTTCTTCCCTCAAAATATAGTGAGTTTTTTAAACTAAGCTTGGTCATTTATTAACTAGAGTAGTTTAAAAATCATCTGCTAAAGCCCTGAACGCCGACAGCAGAATGGACCTAACGTAGGCGATAAAAGAAGGTACACAGTTTAATTTTACATAAAAACCTGCTTCTTAGGAAGCATTTAATCAAATTTTCATCATGCGAAAAGGGGACAAAAAAAATATACGAACCGGCTGTATTTTTCCCGCCGACTGGGGTTTAAATTCACCGCAAACCGCAACGTTCCAGTCCGCCGCGTTCCACTAAAACCCACTCGCCAGTTGGTTTAAATGGCCATTAATTTACAGGAATAAAACACTAAATTCCTTCCATTTGGTCTATAAATTCTTGAAAATTAGATTTAAAAATCATGTTATATTGTGGATTATTGTGTGAATGTTATTTGGACACAGGCAATTTAAAAATGTTTATCATTTCTTAAGAAATGGATAGATGTTTAGATCTAGTAATTGAATTTTATAATTAGCTACAATTAGATAACTAACTAATTATATGCTTTAATTTCAGGTCATCCAAGTAAGATTGTTTCATATTTATTTCAGAATGCTTCAATCTATAATAACAACATTTCATTGAGTTCTCTTAATTTTTATGAAAGTTATGGGCTTTTAACTGTCCACGATCACAGCTTCTGAGTTAAGTCAATGGAAAGTCAATGGGGAACAAGATGCTAATTTCCGAGTATGAAAATGGCCATAACTTTTTTAATACTGAAGATATGAAAGTGAATTAGGTGTCCAATTAAGTTTTGTTTTATGCTTTATCTGATGGGATAAATTGCAGACTTGATTTTAAAAATCTCAAAATTTTGTAACATTGCTAAAAAATGAATACATTGTCAGAGATATTCAGAAGGCCAGGCAGCATCTGTGGAGGTAGAAGCTGAGTGAATGTTTCAGGTTAATATTCTTTCCTCGCAGCTGGGGAAAGTTGTCAGATGGAGACAAACTAGAAGGATGAGAGAGATGGTCTGAATGGCCTCAGTCCCAGATCAATATTAATGTCAGTGATCCACTCCAGAGCCCAGGGAACTCATCCACTCCTCACTGACCACTGGGGCTGTGATGGTGTGAGATTAAATGAGCGGCAAGCATCTTCCCTGGGCTTCCCCAGGCCCCGGAGGGAGAGGACATGTATTTATTTATGCGGCATCTTCTGCCCGCCCGCTCTCCATGTCAAATCTCCCTGGAGTCTCTCTCACTTCTGAGCCCTGCCCGTGTCCCACACATGATCTCCACTGTCTGTCTCCTTCAGCAGCTCCTCCTGAGCTCACACACCCACTTCTCCTCACCTCACCTACACACCGACTAAACCCCTCGATCACTGAAATGTTGCCTCGACGATACCTCATGATCAAACTGCTCCTCACACCCAGACCTCAACTAGTCTCGACTAAACCCCACCACTCGCCTCAAACAACCAAAGCTGACAACGAAACATCGCCTCGACTAAAGTCCACGTCAGTGAAACCAGCCTCGCGCCCACCTCCAATAACTGCCCGCCCGTCCGCCCGCCTCAAGTAAACGCCCCGACCAACCGCCTCCAGTAACCAACCAACTGCCCGCCTCCAGTAACCAACCAACCAACCAACCAACCAACCGCCCGCCTCCAGTAACCAACCAACCAACCAACCAACCAACCAACCGCCCCGCCTCCAGTAACCAACCAACCAACCGCCCGCCTCCAGTAATCAACCAACAAACCAACCAACCAACCAACCAACCAACCAACCAACCAACCAACCAACCACCCACCTCCAGTAACCAACCAACCAACCAACCAACTAACCAACCGCCCAATCAACCGCCCAACCACCGCCCCCACCAACTGCCCAACCAACCAACCAACCAACCGCCCGCCCAACCCAACTGCAACCAACCAACCAACCAACCAACCAACCAACCGCCTGCCTCCAGTAACCAACCAACTAACCAACCAACCAACCAACCAACCGACCGCCCGCTTCCAGTAACCAACCAACCAACCAACCAACCAACCAACAGCCTCCAGTAACCAACCAACCAACCAACCAACCAACCAACCGCCCCCCTCCAGTAACCAACCAACCAACCAACCAACCAACCAACCAACCAACCAACCAACCAACCGCCTGCCTCCAGTAACCCATCAACCAACCTAACAACCAGCCAACCAACCACCCGCCTCCAGTAACCAACCAACCAACCAACCGACCAACCAACCAACCAACCGCCCAACCAACCAACCAACCAACTGCACAACCAACCAATCAACCAACCAACCAACCAACTGCCCAGCCAACCAACCAACCGAACAACCAACCAACCAACCAACTGCCCAACCAACCAACCAACCAACCAACCGCCCAATCAACCGCCCAACCAACCGCCCAACCAACTGCCCAACCAACCAACCAACCAACCGCCCAACTGCCCAACCAACCAACCAACCAACCAACCAACCGCCCAACCAACCAACCGCCCGCCTCCAGTAACCAACCAACCAACCAACCAACCGCCCGCCTCCAGTAACCAACCAACAAACCAACCAACCAACCAACCAACCAACCAACCGCCAGCCTCCAGTAACCAACCAACCAACCAACCAACCAACCAACCAACCAACCAACCAACCGCCCGCCTCTAGTAACCAACCAACCAACCGCCCGCCTCCAGTAACCAACCAACAAACCAACCAACGAACCAACCAACCAACCAACCAACCAACCACCCACCTCCAGTAACCAACCAACCAACCAACCAACGAACCAACCAACCGCCCGCCTCCAGTAACCAACCAACCAACCAACCAACCAACCACCCGCCCGCCTCCAGTAACCAACCAACCAACCAACCAACTGACAACCAACCAACCGCCCGCCTCCAGTAACCAACCAACCAACTGACCAACCAACCAACCGCCCACCTCCAGTAACCAAACAACCAACCAACCAACCGCCTGCCTCCAGTAACCAACCAACTAACCAACCAACCAACCAACCAACCGCCCGCCTTCCAGTAACCAACCAACCAACCAACCGCCTCCAGTAACCAACCAACCAACCAACCAACCAACCAACCGCCCCCCTCCAGTAACCAACCAACCAACCAACCAACCAACCAACCGCCTGCCTCCAGTAACCAACCAACCAACCGAACAACCAGCCAACCAACAACCCGCCTCCAGTAACCAACCAACCAACCAACCGACCAACCAACCAACCAAACGCCCAACCAACCAACCAACTGCACAACCAACCAATCAACCAACCAACCAACCAACTGCCCAACCAACCAACCAACCAACCGAAGAACCAACCAACCAACCAACTGCCCAACCAACCAACCAACCAACCAACCGCCCAACCAACCGCCCAACCAACTGCCCAACCAACCAACCAACCAAGCGCCCAACTGCCCAACCAACCAACCAACCAACCAACCAACCGCCCAACCAACCAACCAACCAACCGCCCAACCAACCAACCGCCCAACCGCCCAACCAACCAACCGCCCGCCTCCAGTAACCAACCAACCAACCAACCAACCGCCCGCCTCCAGTAACCAACCAACAAACCAACCAACCAACCAACCAACCAACCGCCCGCCTCCAGTAACCAACCAACCTACCAACCAACCAACCAACCGCCCGCCTCCAGTAACCAACCAACCAACCAACCAACCGCCCGCCTGCCTCCAGTAACCAACCAACCAAACCAAACCAACCAACCAACCAACCAACCAACCAACCAACCGCCCGCCTCCAGTAACCAACCAACCAACTGACCAACCAACCAACCGCGCACCTCCAGTAACCAACCAACCAACCAACCAACCAACCAACAAACCGCCCGCCTCCAGTAACCAACCAACCAACCAACCAACCGCCCGCCTGCCTCCAGTAACCAACCAACAAACCAACCAACCAACCAACCAACAAACCGCCCGCCTCCAGTAACCAAACAACCAACCAACCAACCAACCAACCGCCCACTTCCAGTAACCAACCAACCAACCAACCAACCGCCTCCCGTAACCAACCAACCAACCAACCAACCAACCGCCTCCAGTAACCAACCAACCAACCAACCAACCAACCAACCGCCTGCCTCCAGTAACCAACCAACCAACCGAACCAACCAGCCAACCGACCACCCGCCTCCAGTAGTCCACGTCAGTGAAACCAGCCTCGTGCCCGCCTCCAATAACTGCCCGCCTCCAGTAACCGCCCCGACCAACCACCTCCAGTAACCAACCAACCGCCCGCCTCCAGTAACCAACCAACCAAATAACCGCCCGCCTCCAGTAACCAACCAACCAACAAACCGCCCGCCTCCAGTAACCAAACAACCAACCAACCAACCAACCAACCGCCTGCCTCCAGTAACCAACTAACCAACCAACCAACCAACCAACCGCCCGCTTCCAGTAACCAACCAACCAACCGCCTCCAGTAACCAACCAACCAACCAACCAACCAACCGCCCGCCTCCAGTAACCAACCAACCAACCGCCTGCCTCCAGTAACCAACCAACCAACCGAACAACCAGCCAACCAACCATCCGCCTCCAGTAACCAACCAACCAACCAACCAACCAACCAACCACCGACCAACCGACCAACCGCCCGCCTCCAGTAACCAACCAACCAACCGCCTGCCTCCAGTAACCAACCAACCAACCAACCAACCGACCAACCGACCAACCGACCAACCGACCAACCGACCAACCGCCCAACCAACCGCACAACCAACCAACCAACCAACCAACCGACCAACCGACCAACCGACCAACCAACCAACCGCACAACCAACCAACCAACCAACCAACCGCCCAAACCAACCAACCGACCAACCAACCAACCAACCAACCGACCAACCAACCAAACAACCAACTGCCCAACCAACCAACCAACCAACCAACCAACCGCCCACCCGCCCAACCAACCAACCAACCAAACCGCCCACCCGCCCCCAACCAACCAACCAACCAACCAACCGCCCAACCAACCAACCAACCGCCCAACCAACCAACCAACCGCCTCCAGTAACCAACCAACCAACCAACCAACCAACCGCCCGCCTCCAGTAACCAACCAACCAACCAACCGACCAACCAACCAACCAACCGCCTCCAGTAACCAACCAACCAACCAACCAACCAACCGCCCGCCTCCAGTAACCAACCGACCAACCAACCACCCGCCTCCAGTAACCAACCAACCAACCAACCAACCAACCAACCAACCAACCGACCAACCAACCGCCCGAGCAACCAACTGCACAACCAACCAACTAACCAACCAACCAACCAACCAACCAACTGCCCAACCAACCAACCAACCAACCAACCAACCAACCGCCCAACCAACCAACCAACCAACCGCCCAACCAACTGCCCAACCAACCAACCAACCAACCGCCAAACCAACTGCCCAACCAACCAACCAACCAACCAACTGCCCAACCAACCAACCAACCGCCCAACCAACCAACCAACCAACCGCCCAACTGCCCAACCAACCAACCAACCAACCAACCAACCAACCGCCCAACCAACCGCCCAACCAACCGCCCAACCAACCGCCCAACCAACCGCCCAACCAACTGCCCAACCAACTGCCCAACCAACCAACCAACCGCCCAACCAACCAACCAACCAACCGCCCAACTGCCCAACCAACCGCCCAACCAACCGCCCAACCAACTGCCCACCAACAACCAACCGCCCAACCAACCAACCAACCAACCAACCAACCAACCAACCAACCAACCGCCCAACCGCCCAACCGCCCAACCGCCCGCCCAACCAACCAACCAACCAACCAACAGCCCAACCACCGGCCTCCCGTAACCGCCCCGACCAACCGCTGCCTCGACCTCGCTCCCACCCCCGCTATTTATAGACCCGGCCCTTGGCGGGGCGGGGCTTGAACACAACGTCAACGTCAGCGCTTGTGCGCCCCTCCCCCTCCCCTCCACCGGCTCTCTCGGGCAGTGCGCCTGCGCCGCTCTCCACCCTCGACCCCGCCCCTCGGTTGGGGGGAGGTGGAGCGGGGCTACAAATAGCGGGTACTCTCCGGGGCCTGGGAACGGGGAAGATGCTGCTGCTCCTCCTCAAACCATCACAACCCCCAGGAATCGGTGTCAGTGAGAAGTGGGCTCTGGAGAGGATCACTGACAGTAATATTGATCTGGGAGGCCATCAGCCCATCTCCCTCATCCTTCTTGTTGTCTGTCTCCATCTGACAACGTTCCTCAGCTTTGAGGAAAGAATATTAACCTGAAAAAAGAATATTAACCTGAAACATTCGCCCAGTTTTCCCTCCACAAATGCTCTCTGGCTTGCGGATTATCTCCAACAATGTATTATTTTTTCAATGTATTTGTGGTTTTGCAGCAGGCACTGGGTGCTGCTCGCCTGCTCCTGACTTCAGTGTGCGGGAAGCCCATGATAGTCACTGTCTTCACTGCCACAAATGTGGACACTGATGCCTGTTGGCTGGAAGCTGCAATCTTGAATCTTGACAGGCAACATTTTGGGTCTGGACCTTTCAGGCAGATCATGCCTGACCTGCACTTTAAATGCAGTTGCCTATCTTACTGTGATATGGTTTTTTACTTCTTAGAATCAATTATATGTTGATCGAGCTCAAATGCAATTAACAGCTGATGTTTTTCAACCCTTCAAAAATATCTAATTTCTATGCTGAAGAAATTACCCTTTATTTTAAGTTGTTGACACTTTTTCCTGGAGTTGTCTTCTATTAAATAAACGATATTTTAAAATTTGTTTTGGAATTAATATCTGATGATTACACATTATGCAGCAAAGTGTATCAGGTAAAATGTTTAGTTGTCCAGGATGCTGACAAGTTCAAAGACACGCACACGTACACTGGCAAAGACTGGCCACTAGGATGTTCTGCTATCATCACTTCTTCAAGCTCAAAGTTGAGCCGCCAGGGAGAAATCTACACTGTCAGCACAGCTTCAGGCAAATGTGAACTGCAGAAAGAAGCCTGTGATCACCACAACTCCTCCTTCGAAGATCGCAGGACGAAGCTGTTGAGACAAGCACGAGATCACCAGCATCTTGCCTTACAGCACCAGAGACCCAGGTTCGATCCCGAATATGGGTGCTTGTCTGTTCGGAGTTTGTACATTCTTCTCGTGACCCGTGTGTGTTTTCCCTGAGATCTATGGTTTCCTCCCACACCAAAGAGGTACAGTTTGCAGGTTAATTGGCTTTGTATGAATGTAAATTGTCCCCAGTGTGTGTAGTATAGTTTTGACGCTGTATCTCTAAACTAAAATGAAAAACTACACTCTTTACTTGTGCCTTCAACCTCCCGAAGTGCAATACATCACACTTGCTCGATTTAAACTGTCCAAGCAGTCGTTCCAGGTGCGACAGCACCTCTTCCAACCTCATCTATTGCAAACGCTGCTCTAGATGTCAGCTGATCTATATCGGTGAGACCAAGCGTAGGCTTGGCGATCGCTTCGCCGAACAACTCCGCTCAGTCCGCAATAACTAACCTGATCTCTCGGTGGCTCAGCACTTCAACTCCCCCTCCCATTCCGAATCTGACCTTTCTGTCCAGGGCCTCCTCCATGGCCAGAGTGAGGACCACTGGAAATTGGAGGAGCAGCACCTCATATTATGCTTTGCAGTTTGTACCCCAGCGGAATGAACATTGACGTCTCCAATTTCAGGTAGCCCTTACTGTCTTCTCTCCTTCTCAGCTCTCTCTCAGCCCTCTGACTCCTCCACTTCCTGTCTTCTTCCCCCCCCCCCCCCCCCACCCCACATCAGTCTGAAGAAGGCTTTTGGCCTGAAATGTTGCCTATTTCCTTCACTCCATAGATGCTGCCGCACCCGCTGAGATTCTCCAGCATTTTTATCTACCTGCCATTTCTCCGCCCATTTCTGCATCTGATCTTCATCCCCCAGTATCTTCTGACAGCTTCCTCACTGTCTGCAACTCCTCCAATTTGGTGTCGTCAGCAAACTCACTCAGCCACAGATCGCCAGCATCTTCACACATGCGCTCTGATGGAAGGACTGCACATCTTGGACATTTTTGCTGCTGTAAATAGAATAAAGCACCTGACTTCACCGTGCTATTGTGAATGTCGGAGTGGTCACTGCCGAACCCGGCTCTCTTTCAACGCCACGCGCCCTATCTACTCAAACTGCCTCCTTCAGTGAGATGAGAACCTGGACCCTAACATTCCACGCACATCAATTCTGTCAATGAAGAAAGGTCTTGACCTGAAAACCTCAACCCATTCCTTCTTGGTCAAGAATTAATATTGCTTTCTTTAACTTCAAAGAACACCTGCGCTCCGTTCCCTCTATCTCCATCCCTCCCCCACCAAAGTCGCACCAGCTTGAAGTCTTGAATTTTTTCGAGTGTTTAAACGTCTTGAATTTTAGTGGCTTTTCACGCCTTGAATTTTCGTGCCTGTTCATGTCTTGAATTTTGCATGGCTTTTCATGCCTTGATTTTTCGTGGCTTTTCATGTCTTGAATTGTCATTGATTTTCACGTATTGAAATTTCGTGGCTTTTCAAGTCTTGAATTTAGTGGCTTTTCAATGGGGATCATGGGGAACAAGGACATGGCATATCAATTGAATAACTACTTTGGTTCTGTCTTCACTGAGGAAGACATAAATAATCTGCCAGACATAGGACGGAAAGTGGTAGGTAAATTGAATGGATTAAAGATCGATAAATCCCCTGGGCCAGATAGGCTGCATCCCAGGGTACTTAAGGAAGTAGCCCCTGAAATAGTGCATGCCTTAGTGATAATTTTTCAAAACTCTTTAGATTCTGGAGTAGTTCCTGAGGATTGGAATGTAGCTAATGTAACCCCATTTTTTTCAAAAGGGAGAGAGAGCAAATGGGGAACTACAGAGCAGTTAGTCTAACATCGATAGTGGGGAAACTGCTAGAGTCAGTTATTAAAGATGGGATAGCAGCGCATTTGGAAAGTGGTGAAATCATTGGACAAAGTCAGCATGGATTTACGAAAGGTAAATCATGTCTGACAAATCTTATTGAATTTTTTGAGGATGTAACTAGTAGAGTGGATAAGGCAGAAGCAGTGGATGTGTTATATCTGGACTTTCGGAAGGCTTTCAACAAGATCCCACACAAGAGATTAGTATACAAACTTAAAGCACATTGTATTGGCGGTTCAGTATTGATGTGGATAGAGAACTGGCTGGCAGTCAGGAATCAAAGAGTAGGAGTGAACGGTCCTTTTCAAGATGGCATGCAGTGACTAGTGGGGTGCCGCAAGGCTCAGTGATGGGACCCCAGCTATTTACAATATGCATTAATGATTTGGACGAGGGAATTGAATGCAACATCTCGAAGTTTGCGGATGACACGAAGCTGGGGGCAGTGTTAGCTGTGAGGAAGATGCTAGGAGACTGCAAGATGACTTGGATTGGCTGGGTGAGTGGGAAAATGCATGGCAGATGCAGTATAATGTGGATGAATGTGTGGTTATCCACTTTGGTTACAAAAACAGGAAAGTAGACTATTATTTGAATGGTGGTCGATTAGGAAAAGGGGAGATGCAACGAGACCTGGGTGTCATGGTACACCAGTCATTGAAAGTAGGCATGCAGGTGCAGCAGGCAGTGAAGAAAGCAAATAGTATTTTAGCACTCATAGCAAAAGGATTTGAGTATAGGAGTAGGCAGGTTCTACTGCAGTTGAACAGGGTTTTGGTGAGACCACACCTGGAGTATTGCATACAATTTTGGTCACCAAATCTGAGGAAAGACATTATTGCGATGGAGGGAGTACAGAGAAGGTTCACCAGACTGATTCCTGGGATGTTAGGACTTTCATGTGAAAAAAGACTGGATAGACTCGGCTTGTACTCGCTAGAATTTAGAAGATTGAGGGGGGATCTTATAGAAACTTACAAAATCCTTAAGGGGTTGGACAGGCGAGATGCAGGAAGATTGTTCACGATGTTGGGGAAGTCCAGGATATGGGGGAAATCTTTTAGGACCGAGATGAGAAAAACATTTTTCACACAGAGAGTAGTGAATCTCTGGAATTCTCTGCCACAGAAGGTAGGCCAGTTCGTTGGCTATATTTAAGAGGGAGTTAGATGTGGTCCTTGTGGCTAAAGGGATCAGGGGCTATGGAGGGAAGGCTGGTACAGGATACTGAGTTGGATGATCAGCCATGATCGTATTGAATGGCGGTGCAGGCTCGAAGGGCCGAATAGCCTACTCCTGCACTTATTTTCTATGTTTCTATGTTCCTATGTTTCAAGATTTGAATTTGCCGTTGCCTTTTACGTCTTGAATTTTTGCGGCTTTTAACATCCTGAATTTCCATGGCTTTTCATGTCTTGAATTTTTGTGGCTTTTCACGTCTTGAATTTTCGTGGCTTGTCATGACCCGAAACGTCACCCATTCCTTCTCTCCAGAGATGCTGATGCTGCCTCTCCGCTATAAGTTACTCCAGAATTTTGTGTCAATCTTCGGTGTAAACCAGCATCTGCAGTTGCATCCAACACTGTTAATAATTTAGTTTAGTTTAGAGATACAGCGCGGAAACAGGCCCACCGAGTCAGCACTGACCAATGATCCCTGCACATTATCACTATTAATAGGTTGAAGGCCAAGGGCAAAGTCAGTAACACCGCCATCATGGAGCATCTGAATGCCGACGACTGCGTCATTGCAGCCCACTCTGCAGAAGACCTCCAGGGCATCTTGAATGCCTTTGCCAAAGCATACAGAGCCATGGGCCTAGACCCAGGTCCCACATCAACCTCCACCAAACCAGCCATCTAAATGTGGATGACACCACTCTTGAAAACGTTGACCACATCCCCTACCTTAGCTGCATTCTTTCCTCGAAAGCTGATATCGACTCTGAGGTCAACCATCGCCTGAGTTGTGCCAGCGGAGCCTACGCCAGACTCGGGAGAAGAGTCTTTGAAGAGCGAGACCTAAAGGTTCAAACAAAACTGCTAGTCTACAGAGCCATTGTCCTCTCCACCCTGTTGTATGGAGTTGAGTAATGGACCACCTACAGCAGGCACCTGAGAGCCCTGGAACAATATCATCAAAGTTCCTTACGAAAAATTCTGAGGATCAGCTGGGAGGACAAACGCACCAACATCAGCGTTTTGGAGGAAGACAACATGACCAGCATCACCACCACAATAATGCAGCACCAACGTTGATGGACTGGCCGTATCATCCGCATGTTCAACACACGTCTCCCTAAACAAATCCTGTACTCTCAACTGAAGGAAGGCTCGGCGATTACCTGCGGGCCAAAGAAAAGTTTCAAGGACAACACCAAGAACAGTCTGAAGAAATTCCACATTGCATCAAGCAACTGGGAATGCATTGCACTAGACATGCACTCCTTGAAGGAAGTCCGTGCAGGAATGAGCTGCACTTCACAAAATGGAACCAACGCCGTGTCGCAGAGACAAAGCGACAGCACCGTAAGGAGAGGGGAGAAGGGGCTCGACAACTACCAACCGCCGCCAGTCTCCACTGCCCCCACGTTGCACCAAGGTGTTGGATCATGGATCGGCCTTTACAGAAGTCTGCAGACCCACAAGTGGACAACCCTATGGAGAGGACAGTCATACTCGTTTTGAGTGACCGCCGATGATCACACAAGAGAGACAATTTAAACTGTTATGCCAAGCCAATTTATGTATATAATGTAAATAAATGAGCTGGACATCAATGTTGATTGGTTAAGTTTAATTTTGAGATACAGCTACTTTTGGGCCTATTTTGGCCTCTGCAGTCGCCTTTAAGGAGGTCTGATCTTCCAGGCCCTTCTCGCCAGATGATGGTGCCCCGGCGATGGGAGAATCCTCACAGCGACATGGGAAACCTGGAACGGCCACTTTCTTACCGGAGACCGCGGCTTCCGAAGCCGACAGGCCGCGCTGGATGGAGCTCCACTGCTGGCGAATTTGGCGAGAGATCCCAGGCTCCCGATGTTAAAGTTAGCGCCGCCGCCCGCGGCTGGCCGCCCCACAGACCCACAGCTCCGTGATGTGTCATCGCCGGTCCCAGCGTACCGGAGTCCCAGCGCGTGACCCGGGCAAGGCATCGCCCGCTCCTCGATAGCGCTCCAGCGCTGTGCCGCCACTGAAGCCGAGGTTCTGGCCGGTCCCCTCAGGAATCGCCGCTCCAGGCCCGCTGGTATGGTGCGAGGATGGGTCGAAGGTGCTGCTCGGAGAAAAACCGCCTCTCCGACCAGGTAGTGACCCTGAAAAGCAGTTTCCCCCTCCCCCCCCCCCCCACCCACCAACCACATAAAAAAGACTAGAGCTCCACAAACAAAACACTTTAACACTAAAAATAAAAAAAGGTGAAATAACGGACATCTGCAGGCTGGGCAGCCATACCCATACAGGACGGCGCCCCCTGTATTGTTCCTTTACAGGTGCTCTCCCCTAAATCTACCCTAAATTTACACGTAATCGCTCATCGTATTGCCTCATAAAATAAAGATCAAACTTCAACCTGGTAAGTCAAACNTCTCGTTTAATCCACACAAAAGTCCACACAAGCAAGACAGCATCAGTTGACCACAGATAAGGGAAACATTCATAATGCATAGAGACATGACATAGATTTAAAACATGCTCATGCTGATAAATGAACAAATAATAATAACAGGTAACCCCTCTCATCTGAGAGGAAACTATAAAATAGAATCTAAAATAGAGTTGGCTAATAACCCTGGTCTGGCAATGGGTTAAATAAAATGTTGGAACCTTGTTCGTTAGACCATCCTGCAGTCGGCAGGATGTGGTCCAGAGGACCGTACATAACCCTTGCTGCTGATGTTGTAGCAGCCCTGGAGGAGTGAGATTAGAAAATTAGTATCTACTCCTGTATAAGCCAAAACCCGTATTAACCACCTGGAGATGGTCTGAACTGATACCTTCATATGAGGTTTTTTGTAAGTTACAAACATAGCTAGTATCAGAGCCTCTAAGGCTCCAGATGACCTTGACATAATGTTGTAAATGTGTGACGACACATAACCAAAGGTGCATGGGGTATGGGGTGTGCCATGAGAACTAGTTTGAGACCTGACACTCCTGGGCTTAACTAAATCATAATCATGAATTATGATATTGCAGGCGTAACGATCCTGTCCAGCCGCAATTTGTGTAATGACTGGACCCGTGCGCTGAGGGCAGCGCCAGGGGAATAACTACCTTTGAGAGCCGAACCAAAGATAGAGATACAGCTGGAGCCCCGTGGTGAATAATAATGTTTACACAATTGTCCAATATGCCCATACTTCCGAGTACTTGTGTCTGGAGAACGTGTGTTTACAATGATAGATCCTTAATAACTGGATATCAGGAGGGTAGAACCGAGATCAGAGAGCAGAGTCGGTGGTCCGCTCGCTGCAGCAACTCTGATGAGAAGCACGTTGGGCACAGTTAATGGGACTATAACTGAATTTATTGTCAAAGACCCATATAAATGAACTCTAAGACATCAGTGCCGTGTTATATGTAACAACATTTAACAGAAAAACGTTTCCCATCTCCTGAAGAGGCAAAGTACTGCTTTTTTGGTGCTATCCCTGCACTCTGCAGTGAGCACATACATGGATCAGTCTGACAGCCCGAGCAACAGGAGCGGTCTTCTCAGATTCTGTAAAGCAATGAATTGATTAATCATTGTAGAGGCTGGTTCCCCGAATCCCAGGCTGAACCAGCAAAGTTTTATGTTTAGAACCCCATATAAGGTTCTAATATTATTCCCAACATTTGCGGGAAACGATGGCTGCGTAGGCCAGTCAGACAGTATGAGAATCCTGAAGCGAGATCTTGCTGAATCCCAGACTGCAATGGTGCCCTCAGAAAAAGTGGTTAGACTGGCAGTAGCGAGACCAACTTTCACTTGGTCTACCTCCATACTGGGAAAACTCCCACTCGAACTCCCCTCCTGGGTGTCACTGACCTACCTCCTTGTCAGCGACTTGGGAGCAAACCCGACGGCCGCCGGCTACCCGCGCTTCCGCGGTCCATGGCCCATAACCGGTTTCCCCCGTGGCCCGTCCAACTTCGCCCCGAATCCAGCAGGCAAAATCTATGAGGAGCTTCCTGCAATACAAAAAACAACACTAGAAATAAGTTTGAACTTACCTGCCAGGTTTAAACTTACTGCTGGCAGGAGCAGCGCGTCTGCCAGTCAGCCGTTGTGCAATGCGCTAGATGTAATGACGTGCATGCGGGCTGATGGCCTTCTTCACGTAGTCACTCACGTGACTCCGAAGTAAAATCTAGTAAGCTACTTAGCTATCCAGTATGTAGATCACTCTAGCTAGCTACCTAGCTATCCAGTATGTAGCCATCTAGCTAGCTACCTAGATATACAGGATGTAGCCATCTAGCTGGCTCAATTGTGATCATGTTTTGTCTTTCTGCTAACTGGTTAGCATGCGGCTAAAGCTTTTCACTGTACCTCGGTACATGTGAGAATGAATTAATTAGGGGGAAAGAATTATATGAGATTGTTACATGGATTGGTGTAACAACACACCAGTTGTTGTTGTAAAGCTTCAGTTGTTGTTGTCCTGAATTTTCGTCACTTTTAGCTTCCTGAATTTTCATCGCTTTTCGTATCCTGAAGGTTCGTTGTTTTTCGTGTGCTAAATTTGCGTTGCTTTTCACGTTCTGAAATTTCATCGCTTTATGTATCCTGTAATTTTGTCGCTTTTCACATGCTGAATTTTCATAGCTTTTCGCATGGTGAAATGTCGTTGCTTTTCACATCCTGAAATTTAGTTTCATTTCACTTACTGAATTTTTCTCACTTTTCGTGCGCTGAATTTTCGGCGCTTTTCGCCTGCTGAATTTTCATGGCTTTTCACAGGCTGAATTTTCGTTGCTTTTCATGTGCTGCAATTTCGTTGCTTTTCACGTCCTGAATTTGCGTCGCTACATGTGTCCTGAGGTTTTGTCACCTTTCGCGTCCTGAATTTACGTCGCTTCTTGTGTGCTGATTTTCATCGCATTTCGTGTGCTGAATTGTTGTAGCTTTTCATGTCCTGAAATTTCATCGCATTTTGCGTCCTGAAATTTGTCGCATTTTGCATCCTGAAATGGCTTCACTTTTTGAGTCCTGAATTCTTGTTCATTTTCGTGTGCTGAATTTTCATCACTGTTCACGTGCTGAATTTTCGTCACTTTTCATGTGCTAAAATGTTGTCGCTTTTCGTGCCCTGAAATTTTGTCGCTTCATGTCCTGAACTTTTGTCGCTTTTCACTTCCTGAATTTACATCGCTTTTGTTGTTTTAAATTTTCGTCGCCTTTTGCATCCTGAAATTTAATCACTTTTCATCTGCTGAATTTTTGTCGCTATTCGTGTGCTAAAATTTAGTCGATTTTCGTATCTCGAACTTTCATCACTTTTCGCGTCCTGAATTTTGGTCGCTTTTCAAATGCTGAATATTCATCACTTTTCATGTGCTGAAATTTCTTCGCTTTTTGCGTCCTGAATTTATGTCGCTTTTGGCATTGTTAATAGTAAGATTAAATGAGAACTTACCAGTTCGAAGGTTGATCGTTATTTTATGAGGAGTAACGATGAGGGATTACGTGAAGAAGCCCCGCCTGGCGCTGGAACGGCATACTTCAAAGCAGCGGCATGAAAAACACAGAACATAATAGCCGGAGTAAGATAGTAAGGCTCAACATAGATTTAGAACTACCAGATGATCATTTATTTTATGAGGGTTGGGAGTGGAGGGCACGTAATCCCTCATCGTTACTCCTCATAAAATAACGATCAAACTTCGAACTGGTAAGTTCTCGTTTAATCTTACTATTTTACTTCGGAGTCACGTGAGTGACTACGTGAAGATTTTGAAGCTTTCTGTGTTTTTTATGTCGTAGACTCATTCCATACGACACTCTGGCTCACACAACACAGTAATGAGCAAAATAACACATGTATTCCTCCAAACATTGCCTCAAGTTATGTGATAAATTATTTCACATTATAAAAGAATAAAAGTAATGCCCTTTATATTGAAAGGCAAGTTTAACACAAAATATCAATTGATATATATAATTTGATGGTATGAACAAAGCAACAATTATAGAGAACCCAACACTCCATGTCCAATCGTGACATAATGACTGATTTCATTTAATTTAATATTTATTTTACACCCTCTTGTGGCCTTGCATCTTTGCTCGAGCGGCTTATCCTGTGCCATTCCTGTGAATGTATCTACCTCCTTAACAGAGTAATTTTCCACATTTCAGTGTCTAGTTCCACTGAGTGTTATTCAATGTTTAACCTTCTAGAATACATTTCTCTAGAACCATCAGTTTTACTGAAACCTAATGTGTTTTTTGTGTGTAATAAGTAGTGCTGTCTCATTACCACAGAGACTCTTACTTACATTAACATATTTCCTCAATGTTCACACATACACACAATTTAAGGCCGACAGGATATGCTTATAGGTTTACCTTGGTTTCAGCTCTTCTTGGTCTGCTTTGTTTGGTAAATCCATAAACATATATGATAATGTAATCTGTATCCACATACAATTATAACGTACTATTTACAATGTTTGCACTCTTATCTTGATACTAAAGTCATCAGCATTATTACTTTCAATGTTAATTTTTTTTTTTGAATCATTGATAGAACTGGAGTCCATTGCCGAAGGCAATTCAGGACTATATTGATCTCCAGACTTATGTATTGCAATTTTGGACAGATTATATATATACACACATATATATATACCTATATTTATATCTACATATATATCCCTTTTCATATCGGGATTTTACGAATAAACCTGATAACTTCTTGGTTAGTCTATTGTCCGTAAATAGGACGATAAACACTCTGAGCCCTATTAATGGCTCTATCAATTAGATACTCAGAAAAAATGCAATCCACAAGAACTCACATATATCTAATATGACAAATAATTTTACTGTATACACAGACTTCCAATTTCTTATAAAATATTGTTTTTTTTTCTTCTTATTTCTGCAAATTGCAGGTATAACACTTCTTTATACATAATTATTTTATTGTTATGTTGTTATATTAGTTTAAACATTCATAGACTTCTTTGACCATTAAACTATTCTAATGGTCTGATCAACCTGCAGATAGTCAATTCATATTTTCATATTATGGATGCCTTTGTGCAACAATAAATTACTGCAACTATGAATCATCACAAGTGTTTCAACATCACTCAATATTTATGAAAACCATGAAGGATCCGTTTTGGACCACCAAAATGCCTCTGGCAGTGTCTTGCTCTATTTTCATCAGACACTGCCCTATCAGACAAAAATGAGGAACATAAAAGAACATTTTTTCCTTATATAATTGAGAGAAAAGCATCCACCTTTCCTGTTCTTGGTTTACCCACGAAAAAATTTGAAAGATCGGTTATTTAATCTGTATACAACCAGATTAATCGTAAGTAATCCATATTAATGACAATGTTTATTCCCCCCTTAATGTGTTGTCTGTGATAACATTGTCTCTTTCTTAGAGATAAACAGCTGGACTAAAGCATTTTAGAATATGCCACATCTGTTTATTCAGATAATCACATGATTATTATTTTACTTATCTTATGTGATTTAATATATGCCACAGCCGTGGTATTGTTCACCTTGATATGACATGGACACTTCCATAATAGAACAATCGATATTTAATCCATAATTCCTTATACTTCAATAATAATACAAATGTTTGCAGAATTTCTTAGGGCAATTCATTTGCATTCACCTGGTATTATTGTCCGTAGTCGCAACAAAGAGACGTATCAATAACCTTTATAAGAATAGATAATATTTGTATCTTACCCAAATATTCACAGAAGCTGTCCATCATCTGTTAATACTTGCTTCAGCTTGCAACAGCTGCTAAGCTTATAGTTGAAGCAACTTGTGAACCCCCCCTTTTTTTTTAATCCATTACTTTAATAATGATAATGTATCATTTGATATTTGCATAAGCCTCACACAAAGGCATACATAAGCCTCTGTATTCCTTCTTTTGGAGCTTTATGTACTCTTACCTAGGCTCCTTTCCTAATGGAGGGACAAAGTATGTCAACAAAGCAATAAGACATATTTGTATCATGGAACAATTTTCCCCCTCTTATGGTGCTGAATTACTCCTAAATCCAGAATAGTAATTTATGAATATTTATGAATGCCTAAAACATAGGCTTTATGTGATGGGTCAAGTCCTTGCCTTTCAACAGGCTTGTAATTGCAGCACTAATTTGCAGCTGACTCTAATTTAAATGTGATCAAGATAAACCATGACCATGTCCTCATTAGTGCAAGTACTGATCTTTTATCAGTGCAATTGTTCTTCCAGTATTCTGTTTAACAGCCTTAAACTGGATTTAGTCTTTTAGACAAATGTTTTAACTTGCACCGCTTGACCCATTTTAATTCATTTCAAGCACCTGTAATATTTGATTAACACTTTGTTAATAACAACTGTATTTCAATATTGAAGATGTTCCACTTTAATAAAATGTTCTTACACTGTGAAAGTGTATATAAAATGATGTTTTGTATGGTTTATACCATCACATAAATTACTGAGGTAATTTATAATATATATATGTACGTACCCATTCTTTACTGGAGTTACTTTTGGGTGAAAACCTAAAATCAAATGTTTACGGTTTCTTATGCAGGTGAACCAATCCTTTCTACAATTTTGTTTTTTTTTATAGTCCTTAGTTATATTAAATTAATGATCATAATACACCTGTAATCCCCCACAATCGGAGATTTCATGAATTTATTCTGTAACAGTTGTTTGCACCTCTTCAATGTACTTCAAGCCTTCTTTTCCCAATTATATGGGTTCGGATAAGGCTATGTTTGAATATGTTTATTTATCATACTTCTGCCTTCGTTTTGATCCATTATCAAATCTTTATATTGGATCATAATTTCCCCCCCCCCCCCAAAGTTTAAAGACGAATAGTCTGTTCTTTTGTAATCAATACTTTGAATAATCATAAGGCAGGTTTTATTCCATAATAATCAAGCGTTTAACATAACCTGATTTGTATTGATCTGCAAATCTAGAGTGCAGATTTGGTCCCAAATATTATATATGTCTCCCCATTGAGCTTCACAAACTGATGGCAATTAATTTTACTTCAAATGTATTGGTTATTTGCACATTATTTTATTTGTTTTCCATTGAATGGAAATGCCATGCACCAGTTTGAAATACTTTTAAAATCGTATTTCCTTATATCTCATCTTATTGAGACATGGATATCATAACCAGATTCACCGTTGATATCTTTATAAAGTTAAAAGTTTTATCATATTCTGCTGTTTCACCATAACAGCTTTGGTGAGGCCAATTATTATTATTTTTTTCCATATTTACTTATCATGGCCTCACTCATACATTCAGGTATCAAACCTAGTACACTTCTATATATATTTTGTGCTGAAGTGTACTTTAATAAAACATAAAAAAGTTTTATTATTATTCTGCTGTTTTAATCATAACAGCTTTAGTGAGAGACCAATTAATTTTGGTTTCCATGGTTATTTTCCATGGCCTCACTTCTTATTCAGGTGTTGTACTTAAATATATATATATATATTTTACTGGTGCTGTGGTGGGTACTTCATGACCAGCCACCACTATCAGTGCATTTTTAGGGTCAGTTTTCCATTTTATTTTTACTGCCCTTGTTACTCCTGAGTTTTTTCACTCAAGGAGACTACCTTCAAATATATCGGAGGTAGATATTCCCACCATATTTCATCATATATATTAATATATGAAACCCCTTTAGGGTAGGTTAGGGAATGTTTTTGGGCCTTTTAACCCTTTTTGGCTTGAATTCTTTATTTACTTTATTTTGATTTTTTTGAATCTTTTTTCCATAATTTTTTCAAGCCATAAAGCTTTTTTAGTCTGAAGGCCTTTTATTGATTTTTTTAAAATTATGGCCTTTCTGACTTTATAAAATTTCCCCCCCCCCCCCGTGCCAAAAGTTTGTGGAGCGACTAAAAAATCTTTCTAACGTAATTTTGACGGCCACCGGAATCGGAACCCGCTCCGTAATCTCCCGTTCCGATCACTCCCCTTAGAACGTTCTTTTAAAACTCCGTTGTTTTTCAACTTTGTTTTATTTTTCCCCTTTTAAATTAGTTTTAAATTCTGGTATTCAATACCAGCCACTGAGTTTTTTAGACCCTGAAAATGTTTTCCACTGCACTTACCTGCGGGCCATACCTACCGCTGTCGAGGAGCTGCCTCTACAGCTCTTGCTCTGCCGTCAGCGTAGATGTAATGCCGTTCCAGCGCCAGGGTGGGCTTCTTCACGTAGTCACTCACGTGACTCCGAAGTAAATTTTGTTTTACCTCTTGCGTCCTAAGTTTTTGTCACTTTTCATGTGCTGAATTTTCGTTGCTTTTCTTGAGCTGAATTTTCATCACTTTTTGCATCCTGAAGGTTTAGAAACATAGAAAGAAACATAGAAAAATAGATGCAGGAGTAGGCCATTCGGCCCTTCGAGCTTGCACCGCCATTCAATATGATCATGGCTGATCATCCAACTCAGTATCCCGTACCTACCTTCTCTCCATACTCCCTGATCCCTTTAGCCACAAGAGCCACATCCAACTCGTACTTGAATATAGCCAATGAACTAGCCTCAACGACCTTCTGTGGCAGAGAATTCCAGAGACTCACCACTCTCTGTGTGAAGAATGTTTTCCTCATCTCGGTCCTAAAGGAATTCCCCCTTATCCTTAGACTGTGACCCCTTGTTCTGGACTCCCCCAACATCGGGAACAATCTTCCTGCATCTAGCTTGTCCAACCCCTCAAGAATTTTATAAGTTTCTATAAGATCCCCCCTCAATCTTCTAAATTCAAGTGAGTACAAGCCGAGTCTATCCAGACTTCCTTCATATGAAAGTCCCGACATCCCAGGAATCAGTCTGGTGAACCTTCTCTGAACTCCCTCTATGGCAAGAATGTCTTTCCTCAGATTTGGAGACCAAAACTGTATGCAATACTCCAGGTGTGGTCTCACCAAAACCCTGTACAACTGCAGTAGAACCTCCCTGCTCCTATACACAAATCCTTTCGCTATGAATGCTAACATACGATTTGCTTTCTTCACAGCCTGCTGCACCTGCATGCCTACTTTCAATGACTGGTGTACCATGACACCCAGGTCTCGTTGCATCTCCCCTTTTCCTAATCTGCCACCATTCAGATAATAGTCTACCCTCATGTTTTTGCCACCAAAGTGGATAACCTCATATTTATCCACATTATCAGGACAGGAAGGCGAAGAAAATTTGTCGCTGATCGCGTGCTGAATTTTCGTCACTTTTCCTGTGCTGAAATTGCGTCATGTATTACGTGCTGAAATTTCGTTGCTTTATGCGTCCTGAAATTTCGTCGCTTTTCTCATCCCGAATTTACGTCGCTTTTGCCGTTTTAAATTTTTGTCGCCTTTCCCATCCTGAATTTTCGTCACTTTTCATGTGCAGAAATATTGTCGCTTTTCGTGTGCTGAAATTTAGTCACTTTTCACGTCCTGAGATTTTGTCGCTTTTCGCGTTCTGAATTTTTGTCGTTTCACATGCTGAATTTTCATTGATTTGTATGTGCTGAAATTTCGTCATGTATTATGTGCTGAAATTTTGTCGCTTTATGCGTCCTGATATTTTGTCGCTTTTCTCATCCCAAATTTATGTCGCTTTTGATATTTTGAATTTTTTTTGCCTCTTGCGACCTGAATTTGCATCACTTTTCATGTGCTGAATTTTTGTTGCTTTTCTGGAGCTGTATTTTCGTTGCTTTTCGTAACCTGAAGGTTCGTCGCTGATTGCGTGCTGAATTTTACTTCGGAGTCACGTGAGTGACTACGTGAAGAAGCCCCGCCTGGCGCATGATCGGCATTACGTCGACGCTGACGGCAGAGAAAGAGCTGCAGAGCGCAGCTCCACCAGCGGTAAGGAACAGGCCCGCTGGTAAGTGCATTGAATTACTTACAGGGCGTGTTTAAACTCCATGGCGCTGGTGTGCAGAGGCAGCAGGAGTTAAAAGGAAAAAAGAAAAAAATACTCCAGGTGGAAAACGGAGGTTAAGATGCGTCCCGGGTAAAAGCTCAGCGATCGGGACGGCAGATTAGTGCGGAGCCGGTTGCGATACCGGTGGCCATTGAAATTAACCGTTAGGGAGACTTTAGTTGCTCCACAAAATTTAGCCATGGGAAAAAACTCCAGTGGGGAGGAATATTAAGAAGTCTGAGAGGCCATGGTTTTAAATGTTTCTAATAAGGCAAGGCCTCCAGACAAGAAAGCTTTATGGCTCAAAATAAATTCAATGGAGAAATGCTACAGATTAAAAATTTCAACCAAAAGGGTTTAAAAGACCCAGAATATCCCCACAACAGACCCTGAGGGGTTTCCATATACAAATATATGGTGTTTTTTTACCAATGTGGGAATATCTACCTCAGATTGGTCTGGAGGTAGTCTCCTTGAGCAAAATCTCAGGAGTACCAGGGCAGTAAAAGAAAAGGAAAAACTGACCCTGAAAGTGGTGGCTGGTCATAAGTACCCACCACAGCACAAATATAAATACAGGGGTACTAAGTACGATACCTGAATGAAGGGGTGAGGCCATGGAAGGTAACCATGGTGGCCAACATTAATTGGTTTCTCACCAGCTTCATAAGGCTGTTATGGTTGAAACAGCAGATTTATAGATAAAACATTTGTGTTTTACTAGGGTGCCAACGGTGAATCCGATTTAGGTACTCATGTCTTCAATTATATGGAGGCACAAGGGAATATGATTTCAAAGAAATTCAAGTTGGTGCGTGGCATCACTGCTTGTGCGAAGCAAGTGAAAGATTGTGCAATGACCAAAAGTTTAAAAAAAAGACAAGTTGGCATTGTTTTGGAGCTCATATGTTGAGCTCAATAGTATAGAAAATAATTGCTATTGGGACCATTTTGCACTTTAGATTTGCAGGTCAATACAGATCAAGCTATGTTTAAACTCCTGATTATTTATGGAGTGAACCTGCCTAAAAAACAAATCAAAGACATTGATAACAAGAAAAGACTATCGGTCATTAAACTTTGGCAAAATTGTGGTCCAATGCAAAGATTTGATATTGGATCAAACAGAGGCAGGAGTATGGTAAAAAGTATTTTATTCAGCACAGCCTTATGTTAACCCATATGGTTGAGGAGAGAAGGCCTTCATGTGCATTTGAAGAGGTGCAAAAACATGTTACAGAGGAAGTTGATGAAATCTCCAATTGTGGGAGATTACAGGTGTGTTATGATAAATGATATTGCATAACAACTGATCGATTTATATTACTGTGTAAGGATCTACAACAAAAAAAATAGAAAGAGTTGATCCACATGTACAGAATAAACCTAAATCTTATTTTAGGTTTGCACCTGAAATATCTCAAATAAAGAGAGGTAAGAAAATTTGTATCAAATAATTTCCCCAGGAAGAAGGAAGATGTGGTTGTAAAGCCATGCTAGACATCACTTTAAATACACTTATACAGCGTAAAACATTTTTTGTTAATGGACATATTCAACACTGCAAGGCAGTTTGTTATCAACAAGTTGTTAGTTGTTACTGTAAGACTTGAAGGAAGGTATATTTTAGTACCAATTTATTATCATGTTCACAGGTACTTGAAATTAATTAGATGGGTCAGATGTTGCAAGTTAGGGCATAATCTAATGGATTAAACTCAGATTCTAGGATGTTCACACAATTATTGGACCCAGCACTTGAACTGATAAAGACACCAGCACTTGCACTGATAAGGGCACATGGTCATGGTTTATCTTGATCACATTTTAAATTGGCAATGTTGATCAGGAGTCAGCTGAAAATTAGTGCAGCAATTACAAGCCTGTTGAGAGGCAAGGGTCCTGACCCATCCAATAAACACTAAGTTTTAGGCATTCCTAAACAAATTACTATTCCGGGTTTGTGAGTGATTCAGTACAATGTGGGGGAAAAAATGTACCAATAGACAAAGTGTCAATATTACAAATGTGTGTCATTGCTTTGTTGACAAACCTTATCCCTCCATCTGAGAAGGAGCTTGGGTAAGTTAGTACCAATATTCAGCAGTGGAGTTGGTCCACTACATTACCAAAAAAAAAACAAAGCTCCGAAAAAGGAAAAAACACAAACATTATAAGAGTGTGCAGGCCTTTTTTGACAGGCTTATGCAATTGCCAAAGGATGCTTTATCAGAATTACAGTGCTGGATAGAAAATGTTCCACAAGCTGCTTTTAAACATATTAGCTCAGCAGCCATTGCAAACTGAAGCACGTATTCTTGGATGGTGGATAGCTTCTGTGGTTATTTGGGCTAAGATAAGTGTAATATCTGTTCTTATCAGGTTAATATCTGATACGCCCCTTGTTTAGGGGACTACAGACAATAACATTGGCAAATGGATTGTCCAAGAAAATTTATTTCTCCAAGCATTTGTATTAATTATTTGGAGTGTCAGGAGCTTTTATGGATTAAAAGCTTATTGTTCTATTATGAAAGATTTTGCATGTCCAATCAGGTGGACAATACCACAGCTGTGGCATATATCAATCACATGGGTCAAGGAAGATCATTATCATGTGATTATCTGGGTAACCAGATGTGGCATTGCTGTATCTCTAAGAATTTTTGAATTCAGCTGTTTATCTCCAAGGGAGAGACAATGTTGTGGCAGACAACAAATCAGGGTGATAAACATTGAAAGACAATATAGAATGGATGTGAAATCCACAAGTTTGGAAAAACATTGTCAGTGGTATGGATTACCTAACATTGATCAGTTTGTTTCTAGATTAAATCGCTAATTGCCCAAATGTTTCTCGTGGGAGCCCAACCCAGGAGCAGTAGCGATGGAAGATGTTATTTTATGTTCCCCATTCTGTCTGATAGGGCAGTGTCTGATAAAAATGTAGCAGGACGCTGCCAGGGGCGTTTTGGTGGCCCAAACCGGACTCAGTCGTGGTACTCATTGATAGTTGAGAGTGATGATTGAACCAGTTATGATGATCCATAGCTGCAGCAATTTGTTGTTGTAGAAATTCATCCATGGCTTGAAGATATGAATTTGTCTATCTGCAGGTTTGACCAGACCATTATAAGAGTTTGACTGTCGGAGAGGTCTATGAATGTTATAACTGCACTTTGGAGAAATAGCATTAAAAAACAATATTTTGTTTATATAAAGAAATTGGAAGTCTTTCGTAGACAGTCAAAGTTATTTTATCATACTACTAACATATCAGATATATTGGATCCTTGCTAGATTGCATGTTCTCAGTATCTAAGCGATAGGGCCATTAATAGGGCTCACAGTGCTTTATCGTCCTATTTAGGACAAATTGCTGACCAAGAATCTATCGGAGCTCATCTGTTAATATCCCGATATGTGAAAGGAATATATATATAATCTGTCCAAAGTTGATATACAGAAGTTGGGAGGTCAGCATAGTCCTGACTTTGCTTAGGCAATGGGCTCCAATTCTATCACTGTTTCAAAAGTTAACATTGAAAGTAATAATGCTCATGACTTTAGTATCAGCATAAGAGTGCAAACATTGCAAAGGTTACGTTAGATAATTGCATGTGGCTACAGATTACATTGTCTTATATGTTTATGACTTTACCAAACAAAGCAGACCAGGAGGAGCTGGAACCAAGGTAAAATTTAAGCATATCCTGTTGGCCAAAAATTGTGTGTGGTTAAGCATTGACTCAATGTGTTGAACTAGGTAAGAGTCTCCGTGGTGGTGAGACAGCGCTACTTATTACACACAAAAACCACATAAAGTATCAGTACAAACTGATGGTTCTAGATAGTTACATTCTAGATGGTTAAAACAGGTTTGAGACTCAGCAGGAGTAGACATTGAGATGTGAAAAATCACTCCATTAGGGAGGTAGATACATCCACAGTAAAGGCACAGGCTGGGCTGCTCGATCAATAGGAGGTCGTAGGAGGATGTAAAATAAATTTTCAAAGTTACAAGGAACCAGTCATGGTGTCAGGGTTGTACACGCAGTGTTGGGTTCTCTGTGTTAGTTGCTTTGTTTATATTATCAATTTATATTATCAATTGATATCTTTGGTTATAAATTTTGTCTTTCGATAGAAGGGGTATTACTTTCATTCTTCTATAATGAAAAAACTTATTACATAAACTGAAGCAATGTTTAAAAAATGTATTATTTACTCACTACTGTGTTGATTGAGCCAGGGTGTCGTATGGAAGGAGTCTACGACATAAAAAACACAGAGCTACAAAATCTTCATGTAGTCACTCACGTGACTCCGAAGTAAAATAGTAAGATTAAACGAGAACTTACCAGTTCGAAGTTTGATCGTTATTTTATGAGGAGTAACGATGAGGGATTACCTGCTCTCCACGCCCAACCCTCATAAAATAAATTATCATCTGGTAGTTCTAGTCTATATTGAGCCTTACTATCTTACGCCGGCTATTGGTTCTGTGTTTTTCATGCCGCTGCTTTGAAGTATGCCGATCATGTGCCAGGCGGGGCTTCTTCATGTAATCCCTCATTGTTACTCCTCATAAAATAACGATCAAACTTCAAACTGGTAAGTTCTCATTTAATCTTACTATTTATGTTGATTTTCACATTCTAAAATTTAATCGCTTTCTGTGTCGTATAATTTCATCAATTTTTGTGTCCTGAATTTTCATCGCCTTTGGCTGTTTGAGTTTTCGTCGCCTTTCATGTCCTGAATTTTCATCACTTTTCGCGTGCTGAATTATCGTCACTTTTCGCATACTGAATTTTTGTCGCCTTTTGTGTGCTGAATTGTTGGCGTTTTCGTGTGCTGAAATGTTGGCGTTTTCGTGTGCTGAAATTTCGTCGGTTTACACATCCTGAAATGTAGTTGCATTTCGTGTCCTGCATTTTTGTCACTTTTAGCATTCTGAATTTTCATCGCTTTTCGCACCCTGAAGGTTCGTTGCTTTTTGTGTGCTAAATTTTAATCTCCTTTCACATGCTGAATTTTCATCACCTTTCCTGTGCTGAAATTTCATCATGTATTGTGTGCTGAAATTTTGTCGCTTTATGCGTCCTGACATTTTGTCGCTTTTCTCATCCCGAATTGACGTCGCTTTTGGCGTTTTGATTTTTCGTCGCCTTTCCCGTTCTGATTTTTTGTCGCTTTTCACGTGCTGAATTTGCATAACTTTCCGCGTGCTGAAATTTCATCACTTTTCCCATCCTAAATTTTCGTCGCCTTCCCCATCCTGAATTTTTGTCACTTTTCGTGTACTGAACTGTTGTCGCTTATCATGTACTGAACTTTCATTGCTTTTCTCGTCCTGAAATTTCATCGCTTTACGCGTCCAGAAATTTCGTTGCATTTTACATCCTGAATTTACATTGCTGTTGGCGTTTTGATTTTTCGTCGCTTTTCATGTGCTGAAATTTCTTCGCTTTTCACATCCTGAAATTTCGTCTCTTTTTGTATCCCAGATTTCCATTGCTTTTGCGTTTTGAATTTTGGTCGCCTTTCGCATCCTGAATTTTTGTCACTTCTGCGTGCTGAATTATCGTCGCTTTTTGCATGCTGAATTTTCCTCGCTTTTCGCATGCTAAATTTTTGTCACTTCTGCGTGCTGAATTTTCGTCGCTTTTTGCATGCTGAATTTTCCTCGCTTTTCACATGCTGAAATGTGATCACTTTTCACGTCCAGAAAGTTTGTAGCTTTTTGCATCACTTTTTGCACCCTGAATATTTGTCACTTTTCTTGTGCTAAAATCTCGTCGCATTTCCAATCCTGAAATTGTGTCACTTTTTGCATCCTGACGTTCCCCTCCTTTTCAAATGCAGAATTTTGTTGCTTTTCTTGTGCTAAAATCTCGTGGTATTTCACGTACTGAAATTTAGTCACTTTTTGCGTCCTGACATTTACCCCCTTTTCAAATGCTGAATTTTTGTCGCTTTTTGCATCCAAGTTTTCCTCCATTTTAGCGTCATGAATTTTCGTACCTTTTCGAATCCTGAATTGTTGTACGTTTCCGCATCCTGAATTTTTGCCCTTCTGCTTTCTGAAGGTTTGTCGCTGATCGTTTGCTGAATTTTACGTCGCTTTTGGCTTTTTGAGTTTTTCACTGCCTTCGCGGTCCTGAATTTTTCGCACTTTTGGCTTTTTTAGTTTTCACCGCCTTTCACGTCCTGAATTTTCATCATTTTTTCGCGTGCTGAATTTTTAATCACTTTTCTGTGCTGAATTTCATCGCCTTTTATAGTGCTGAATTTTCATCACTTTCGCATGCCTGAATTTTCATCGCTTTTTTGTGTGCTGAAATTTCTTCGGTTTTCACGTCCTGAAATAATTCGTTACATTTCGCTTTCTGCATTTTTGTCACATTTCACGCCTGAATTTTCGTCGATTTTAGTGTCCTGAATTTTTCGTCCTATTTTCACATGCTGAATTTTCGTCACTTTTCCTGTCTGAAATTTTTGTCGTGAATCACGTGTGAAATTTTGTCACTTTATGCATCCTGAAATTTTGTCGCTTTTTTCTCGTCCTGAATTTATGTTGCTTTAGGCGTTTTGAATTTTTTGTCACCTTTTTCCCGTCCTAAATTTTTTACACTTTTCATGTGCTGAATTTTCGTTGCTTTTTTTGCATGCAGAATGTTTGTCGCTTTTTTTTTTCGAGCATGCAGAATTTTCGTCGCTGATTTTTTTTCGCATGCTGAATTTTCGTCACTGTTTACCCGTCCTGAATTTTTGTCACTTTTCGTGTAGCTGAAATTTTGTCCCTTTTCACATCCTGAAATTTTCATCGCTTTTTTGCGTCCTGAAGTTTCCTCACTTTTCTTGGGAGGGGGGTTCCTGAAAATCCGTTGCTTTTTGCATCCTGGGACAAAATTTACATTGATTTTGGCGTTTTGAATTTTTGTCGCTTTTCATGTGCTGAAATTTCGTCGCTTTTCACGTCCTGAAATTTTATCGCTCTATGAGTCCTAAATTTCGACGCTTTACTTGTCCTGAAATTTTGTCGCTTTACGCGTCCTGAAATGTCATAACTTTTTGTATCCTGAATTTACATTGCTTTTGGCGTTTTCACTTTTTGTCTCCTTCCGCGTCCTGAATTTTCATCGTTTCTGCATGCTGAATTTTCGTCACTTCTTGCATGCTGAATTTTCCTCGCTTTTTGCGTGCTGAAATTTCATCACTTTTCACGTCCAGAAAGTTTGTCGCTTTTCGCATTTTGAATTATCATCACTTTTTGCATGCTGAATTTTCGTCACTTTTCCCGTCCTGAATTTTTGTCGCTTTATGAGTCTTGAAGTTTCGTCGCTTTTCTTGTCCTGACATTTAGTCGCTTTACGCATCCAAAATCTCTTTTTGTGTCGCTTTACGCGTCCGCGTCTCTTTTTGTATCCTGAATTTACATTGCTTTTGGCGTTTTGAATTCTCATCTCCTTTCACGTCCTGAATTTTCCTCGCTTCTGTGTGCTGAATTTTCGTCGCTTTTTGCATGCTGAAATTTCGTCACTTTTCACGCCCAGAAAGTTTGGCGCTTTTCACATGCTGAATTATCGTCACTTTTTGCATGCTGAATTTTGTCACTTTTCTTGTGCTAAAATCGCATTGCATTTCACGTCCTGAAGTTTCGTCACTTTTCGTGTCCTGACATTTTCCCCCTTTTCAAATGCTGAATTTTTTGTCGCTTCTTGGGTCTAAGTTTTCCTCCATTTTAGCGTTCTGAATTTTCGTACCTTTTCGAATCCTGAATTTCCGTACCTTTCCGCATCCTGAAATTTCATTCCTTTCTGCTTCCTAAAGGTTTGTCGCTGATCACGTGCTGAATTTTCGTTGCTTTTCGCATTCTGAAATTTCGTCACTTTATTCGTCCTGTAATTTTGTCAATTTTCGCGTCCTGAATTTTCATAGCTTTTGGCTTTTTTGAGTGGGGTCATCCGCCTTTCGTGTCCTAAGTTTTCATCGCTTTATGCGTGTTAAATTTTCATCACTTTTCAATGCTGAATTTTCGTCACGTATCACGTGCTGAAATTTCGTCGCTTTATGCGTCCTAAAATTTTGTGGGTTTTCGCCTCCTGAAATTTAATCACATTTTGCGTGCTAAAATGCTGTCCCTTTTTGCGTGCAGAATTTTCGTCGCATTTCACGTCCTGAAATTTCTTTGCTTTTTGGATGCTGAATTTTCAGTTTTTCGCGTGGTTAATATTGTCGCTTTTCTTCTGCTGAAATTTAGTTGCTTTTCTCGTGCTGAAATTTAGTTGCATTTCGTGCCCTGAATTTTTGTCGCATTTCACATCATGAATTTTCGTTGTTTCAGCGTCCTGAATTTTCATCACATTTTGCATCCTGAAGGTTCGTCACTTTTTGTGTGCTGAATTTTCGTTGCTTTTCACATGCTGAATTTTTGTCGCTTTTCCTGTGCTGAAATTTTTTCGCATATCGCGTCCTACAATTTTGTCGCTTTATGCATCCTGAAATTTCGTTGCATTTCATGTCCTGAATTTATGTCGCTTTCGGTGCTTTGAATTTTCATCACCTTTCGCGTCCTGAATTTTCTTTGCTTTTCGCATGCTGAATTTTCGTCCATTTTTGTGTCCTGAAGTTTCGTCACTTTACGCGTGCTGAATTTTCATTGCTTTTAGCGTGCTGAATTTTCATCGTTTTTCGCAGGCTGAATCTTTGTTGCCTTCTGCATGATGAAATTTAGTTGCTTTTCACATCCTGAAATTTCATCGCTTTTTGTGTCCTCATGTTTCGTCACTTTTCGCCTCCTTTTCAATTCAATTCAATTCAACTTTAATTTTATTGCACAGGAACAAGTATGGGTACAACAAAATGCAGTTTAGTGTCAGTACGTAGTGATAGCAATATATAGATAAATACAGATAAATAAATACAGATGTGGAAATCTATCGGCGGGACTCCGAGTTCAGCAGTGTGATGGCGTTATTATAGAAGCTATTCCTCATCCTACTGGTGTGGGACCTGATGCTCCTGTACCGCCTCCCCGATGGTAGGAGGGCAAACAGTCCATGGTTAGGGTGGGAGGGGTCCTTGATGATCTTCCTGGCCCGTCTCAGACACCGTTTTCGGTGGAGGGCATCCAAGGCAGGGAGCGGGGCACCGATGATGTACTGGGCGGTTTTCACCACCCGTTGTAGTGCCTTCCTGTCTGCTGCGGTGCAACTGCTGTACCAAACCGTAAAGCAGGTGGTCAGGATGCTTTCGATGGTACAGCGGGTAAAAGTTGGCCAAGGATCTGGGGGGAAACACAGGTGGGATTTTTTGAGCCTCCTCAGGAAGTAAAGGCGGTGCTGCACTTTTTGATCAGCTTGGAGGTGCTGAGGGACCAGGACAGATCCTCCGAGATGTGTACCCCGATAATTTGTAGTTGGAGACCCGCTCCACTCAGACCCGTTTATATGGATGGGGGTGTGTCTGCCCCCTCTGTTCTTTCTGAAGTCGACAATGATTTCCTTTCTCTTCTGGGAGTTGAGGACGAGGTTGTTTTATTGGCACACCAGGTTGTCAGGTGCTGGACCTCCTCCCTGTAGGCTGACTCGTCATTGTCACTGATCAGTTCCCACCACCGTGGTGTCGTCCGTCGGCAAATTTATGATGGCGTTGGAGCCATGCTTAGGGATGCAGTCATGGGTGAAGAGGGAGTAGAGGAGAGGACTGAGCACACAGCCCTGTGGCACGCCAGTGTTCAGTGTTATAGTGGAGGAGGTGAGGATTGTTGACCCTAACAGACTGTGGTCTGTTAGTGAGAAATCCATTTGTCCAATTGCAGAGGGAAGTGGAGATGCCAAGACCGCTGAGTTTGGTGATCAAGCTAGCGGGTATGACAGTGTTAAAGCGGAGCTGGTCAATGAACAGCAAACCTGATGTAGGTGTTTTATTGCTGTCCAGGTGGGTCAGGGCAGAGCGTAGGGCCGCCGATATGGCGTCCTCTGTAGACCTATTGGTCCGGTAGGCAAACTGATGGGGGTCCAGTGTGGGGGGGAGGCTGGCTTTGAGGTGAGCCAAGATCAGCCGCTCGAAGCACTTGGCTATGACAGGGGTGAGTGCCACTGGCCGGAAATCGTTGAGACTCCCTGTCGCTGCTTGTTTGGGCACTGGCCCAATGGTCTTGAGGTAAGTGGGGACGACACCCTGGGCCAGTGACAGATTGAAAATGTCAGTGAGGACCAGGGATAGTTGTCCAGCACATGCCCTGAGCGCCCGCCGGGATGCCCATCGGGGCCGCAAGCTTTGTGCTCATTCACCTTGCTCAGTGCATCTTGTACAGCAGAGGTGGAGAGACTGAGGGGTTGTTCATGCGGGGGTGGAGCAACTTTGATGGCTGGGGTTTTGTTGTCCCGGTCAAAGCGGGTGTAGAAATGGTTTAGCTCGTCAGGAAGGGAGGCATTGTCTGGGGGGGTGGGGGGGGGGTGTTGACTTTATGGTAATCGGCAATGGATTTGATTCCTTGCTACATGCGCCTGGGGTCAGAGTTGTTTCGGAAATGCTCCTCGATCCGCCGTTTGTGATTGAGTTTAGAATTCCTAATTCCCTTTATCAGATTGGCCCTGGATGAGCTGTATCCCTCAGCATCGCCAGATTTAAAAGCGGCGTCGCGACCCTTCAGCAGGAGTCTGACCTCCCTGCTCATCCACGGCTTCTGGTTAGGGTAGGTCTTTATCTCTTTGTGGGTAGTGACGTTGTCCGTGCAGAATTTTATATAGTCCAGAACGGTTGAGGTGTATGAGTTGATGTTCACTTGGGAGTTGAAGGTGGCCTGAGTGGCAAACAGACTCCAGTCTGTTTGCTGAAACTGTTCCTGTAAAACTGTTCCTGTAAGTCAAGTTAGATCAAGAATGATGCGACACCCACCGTCCTTCTTCTGTCTAGGGAATATATTAGACACAGATTGGTGAGATTGATGCAAAGATTTCTCAATTACTCCTTCTGCAGCTACCGTTTCAATTTCAGCTTGTACATCTAAAGACTTGTTGTGAAGAACACAATATCCGGCTAGGTGTATGCTGCGTAGGTGGACACAATTTGAAAATGAATTCAATTCGGAACCCTAGTATACCGTGCAGTGTAAACGAATCTGAGGTCATACAACACCACTCATTGAAAAACAAATGTAACCTCCCACCAACTTGTGACTGGCCCATACATTCTGAAAAGAACCAGATCCACCTACTCCAAGGTTGGTGGTATAAACTTCTGCCCCGAGTCCTGGAGGGGAGAAGAATGTTGGCGTCACCAATTGCGTAATAGTTGGCAAGGGCCAGCTTGGTCCTTGGCCTGAAGCCAATGCAGCGAACCGTTGGTAGGGGTGCTGCCGCCAGAGGGGATTTTTGCTGGTCGTTGGGCTTTTATGAGCCTTTTTCGCGTCACCTGCGGTCCAATCTCTCGGACCTGTTTTCAATATGGTTCGTCACCAAACAGTAAATTTGGCGGCTACATGTCGCATGTTGCCTTGCATAGTGCCACCAAAACTTTGATTCAGCAATAGGGCAGATTGCACTCTTCCTCAGAAGACAGTTCATTTCAAAATGTGCATTGCACATTATGGCAAGTGCATCCTGTCCTGCTGCACCTCAAGACAGAGCCCCACCTATCAAACCGACCTAGAAGAAAGCTGTAAGCCTGAAGCAAGCAGCTTTAGAACTTTTGGAGTCTCAGTTCTTGGGCTCTGATAACCCGCACCCATGTGACCCCAGATTGGGTGGTTCACAGTTGGGACTTTGAGTGAGGCACAATTGGCGGTTGTCTGGTATTTTTTGGAGGTTTTCCCTCTATCGTGGAGGTCTTGTAGCTGGTGCTAAACCATGTAGTTTTAAGGTCAAGGCCAGATCCTCATTCAGTGGTTCGCACAGTTCCGGCCGAGATAGCAAATTAGATACCATGCTTGGCACCCCAGATTCCTGGCCTTCTTCTTGCCTGGAGGTATGTTCACTAGACATACCCCCGACCTCGGAGTCAGAACAAAACTGACACCGTGGTACTCACCTCCTCCAAGAGGGAGACATTACCTCAGCCCCTTCTACAGTGCTCTGCGACGGGCTCCCGAGGAAACCCACAGATATAAAGCTCGAGCACATCGGGATAGCATCCTCTCGATCAGGAGCTCCATCCTTGACAGCCGCACAAAAACGGCATCCTCCTGACCCTACTCATCGGGCCGTTTACCGACCTTTTTGGTGGCTTTCCCCGTCCCACCGAATAGCCATGGTGCCTTCCACCGGCACCAGTCGGAAGCCACTCCCGGCCATGCGCCAGCTACCTCTGTAGGCGAGATGGACGGCCGCCCGCTACCCCGCACTGCCACGGTCTTCTGTAGCTGCATTCCCAGCCGGACCGCCTCGAACTCATCCCTTAAAACCATTTTTCTCCATAACCGACGTGTTCCTGCGAACAAGATTTAACCGACCGCAGAAAACGACCTCACTAATTTAAAAAATACTTACCTCGGGGTTTTTAACTTACCGCAATGTAACCCGTCGGTGTGCCATGCGTCAACGTAATGACGCCGCAATGTGGAAAACTGGCGGACTTCTTCACACGGAAAAATCACTCCACGGTGACTCCGAAGTAAAAATCATATTTAATTTGTAATAATTTTTTTTTTTGCAATAAAGATTTAGACCAAAAAGACTTTTGCATTTTACAAGAACTGATTTCAACCAATGAGTGCCACTATTTTATTCAAAAAGTACCATTTGTGGCCGGTCATCTTGTGTCAGGGCCACTGGTTAACTTGAAACCTCGCTCATGATGTGGTATGAGGCACGAGACTGAGGGGCGGGGTTGGAAATGAAGTACGAAGGAGTTGCCCTGCTAGACCGCTGACACGCGGTGACTCTGGGCTCAGTAAGCAAACCCTGCAAATAGTTTTTGGAAATTACTTTTTGTGACCGCGACTTTTTCCAAACTGTGGTTTTGCTACACACAATGGAAGCAGCGTAACAGCCCGCCCCGCAATGCAGCGCCGGCCCTCCGCTCAGCAAGAATGCAGTGCGGTTAAGATTGCCAGTTTATTCGATGTCGCAGCCAGCACATATGGTTGGAGCAAGCCCGAGGCTCAATTTTCATATTCGGCAACATTACTGCTCACGAACACCGAAATATTAATTACTAAAGGCGGGGGGGGGCCCCCTTTTTGATCCAGAGACACGGCGTGGCTCATACTCCTTCCATTTCTATCACATGACCTGAAGGGCGCTTCTATGTTGCACTTTTCGGTGCTGAGCAAAGCGCGAGCGGGCTGCGAGATTCATGACAAATGGGAGTGGATGCTCAGTAATTGCAAGCTCATCGTCATTATGATAGAGTGAAAATGCATCCCTCTGATGGATGGGCATCAAGCCGTTTCCCTTTTTTGACCACTGGGTTTCTGAGCAGAGCCTAACGATGCAATCCCATGCCATCCTCCCGGGTTGAGGATTTTGCTGCACCCTCTGCGCTAGCTTGAACGACCGACGATGCTGTGACATGCAAACACAGGTTGCAATTTCTATCGTTCGGGTTGGCGAGGCACGCCGGGCCAATCTGTGGTGGGTTGAGGGTTTCCCACCGGAAGATCGGTTCCGAGTGACAGTGGGTACAGATTAGGCGTTGCTTACTACTACCAACGCTGGGCGTCCGCAGCCCACAATGCTAGCCCTTCATGAATCCGGTAAATGCCCCGTGGCCCAACAAAAAACCGCCGCCCAGCGGATCTGGGAAACGCTGCGGCCGTTCTGCCAGTAGTAGGCTGCCATGGCTGCCAGACGAATCACCTCCTAGCTCGCCTGGCACCGCTCAATTCCAGTCGGCGGTTCTGGTTGAAATGGTGTGGAGGTTCAGATATGAAAGCCATATGTATTAAAAGCATTCTTTACTACTACAATCTATATTCACACACTTTCAGAGAACAATGTACTTGGTACATAGCAAGATTGCTCTGCTCACCTGGTGGGGGGGGGGGGGGGGGGGGGGGGGGGGGGGGGGGGGGGGGGGGGGGGGGGGGGGGGGGGGGGGGAACCACCGCTCCCCACTCCCTAGAGCCCCTACCATTGTGAATCCTGTTCTGGTTGAACACTATCCCCAAATACAACATCTCACACTTATCTGCCCTAAACTCCATTAACATTCTTTAGCCCTTTTTCCCCAGCTGAGCAAGAATCCTGCAGTAATTTATCATAAGCGCTTCACGGCCTACAATACTGCCCTACTTTAGTGTAATCTGAAAACTTACTAATCAAGCCTTGTACCATTCTCAACTATGTACAAAGCATGATTACTAAATATGGCAAATTACACATCTCCTTTGGTTGCAAGAGGACAATATCTGAGGGAGGGGATGGTTTGGGTGGGAAGAAAAGGGCAAACCATAAGTTGCAGAGGGACTGGTTCCTCTGCAGGAAGGGGAAAAGAATGGTGGATGTAAGAGTACTGGGTGAATCGGTATGCAGAGCTTATTGGATAATGATGTGCGTGATATGAAAGGAAATACCAAGGAACATTCCCCCTTTCCTCTATCTGGATGGGGAGGTGGAAGGGGGGAGCAAGAAGCTGAAACTATCACATGCAGTGAACTTACCCGAGCAAAAATAAAGGTGCAAGAAAAGAATACAAGGTGGCCTCATTCTGGTAATGTAGGAGGCCCAGGATAGAAATGGTCAGAATGAAGGGGAGATAAAATGGTTAAGGAACCTGGAGATCTAGCTGGCCTTGGTGATCAAATGTACGTAATTCGTCGACAAAATGGTTGCCCATCTACGAGTTTGGGTCTTGCCGAAAAAGTTAAGTGGACCACAACAGGAGCACAGTAATGCAGTAGAGGTTAGAGGAGTTTGCATGTGACACTTCATCTCACCTGGAAGTGACTTGGGATTCCTGGATGGATGTGAGGAATATAGGTATAAGTTTACATTTCCTCTGGTCCTGGAGAAAGTACCTGGGTAGAGTGTGGTGGTTTGGGTGGATCATCACCGCTGCTTTGATTTCCCATCCACAACTCCAATCTTATGGGTCTCATTCCCAAAAAACCACAAATTGGAACTGGCATGGCTAAAACCCTTTGTTTCTCACTGTAGAGCACAAGTAACTAATCTCCAAATACCACGATTTCCAATCACTCCCCTAGATCCCCCTTACTCCAAGATCAACCCTCACTTCCTGGCACAACCTCAAAAAACTTCACTGGAAACTTTCCATCATAATGACATCCCCTGACCAAAACTGAACATAATGCTCTAAATGTAGGCGCTCTCTAATGTCTTGCACTATTGCATCAAAATGTCCAATTTCTATACTCAAACCCCTTACTGGATAAAGACCAATATAACAAAAGTTTTCTTTACACACCCGAGCTTACTGTGATGCCACCACTTTTCAAGGAACCGTTTTAGCTGTCAACTAGAACCCCCCTTGGTCTACATTTTCCCAATAGCCCCCACATTCCATCCTGCCCGTGATTAGACTTCATAATGCAAAACTCACCAATTACCTGCATTAGCTCCATTTCTTCAGCCCACAGCTGATCAAGAACCTGCTGTCAATTTTTGATAACCACTTCACTTCGCCTATAAAGCTGACTATACTTTAGTATCATCTGAAAACTTACTAATCATGCCTTTACATTTACTGCCTAATGTACAGAAGCATGATTAGAAAGTATTGCAAGGATGCATCTTCCTGTGTCTACGGGAAAAGTACATGGAAAGGTGGTCATTTGGACGGGAAAAGGATGAGTGAACCCAAAGATTTTGGCGAGGGAGCAGTCTGTGCAGAAAGCTGTATGGGGATGGGAAAGTTGCAAAGGCTGGTGGAATGAAAAACAAAGGACTCAGGACAAGGGGAGCTTTATGCTATTCACCGTCTGTACCGGAGGGTTTAGAGGGAGTTGAGAACTGATTGGCAGAATATAAATGGAGTGAAGTAATAGGAAACAGGTATTACATCTCTTATGGTTGCAGTGGTAAGTACCTATAGAGGAAGGTTTGGATGGTTGAGAGATGAGGGGACCAAGGAGTGTGTGAGAGCAGTCACTGTGGATTAAAGATGGGAAGAGATGACACTGTTTTTTTAGTGGTGATGTAGGTGGCTGAAATGACAGATGTGGGATGCAGGTGGTATGAAAGGTAAGGAGCACGGAAAACCTCTTTTTCCTTGTTTCATTTGGGATGGTAGGAGCGACAGAAGAACTACAGGATGCGGGAGAACAGTAAAGGAATAAATATATTAGGTACGAGAGCAGGGGAAAACCATGTTTTGCTAAAGAAAGAGGAATGTCCTCTGAGGTGGAAAGCCTCTTCTTGAGAGCAGATAGAAACATAGAAAATATGCAGGAGTAGGCCCTTGGCCCTCGATCCAGCACCGCCATACATTGTGATCAAGCTGATCGTCCGCTATCAATAACCCGTGGCCTGCCTTCTCCCCCATATCCCTTTGACTCCACTAGCCCTCGAGCTCCTTTTCAAACGCTCCTCTCTTAAATCCATCGAGTGATTTGGCCCTCCAACTGCCCTCTGGTGGCAGGGATTCCATAAATTCACAACTCTCTGGTTAAAAAACGTTTAATTCTCAACCTAGTCTTAAAATTGACCTCCCACTTTATATCTAAAGGCTGTGAAAAACATTGGGAACATTTTTCCTGCATCTAGCTTGTCCAGTCCTTTTATATTTTATAGTTTCTCATAAGATTCCCCCTCTCCTTCTAAAACTCCAGTGATACAAGCCAGTCTTTCAATCTTTTCCCTCATAATGACATCCGCCATCCAGGGATCAAACTCGGTAACCTACGCTGCACTGCCCCCAATTCACAAGGATGTCCTTCCACAAATTAGGAACCGAAACTGTACACAATACTCCAGATGTGGTCTCAACCAGAGCCCTATACAACTGCAGACGAATATCTTTACTCCTATACTGAAATCCCTCTTGTTTATTAAGGCCAACAATCCAATTAGCTTTCTTCTAATGCCTGCTTCACCTGCACGCAACTTTCACTAGACTGGAGTACAAGGACACCATGTTTCGCTGTACTTTCCCCCTTAACCTAACCTACCCCATTGAATCATAATCTCCCCAATGTTTTTTGCCACCAAAGTGGAAAACCCTCACAGTTGTATCTATATTATACTGCATCTGCCACGCATACTGCCGCACTTCACTCACAACCCTGTCCAGGTCCCCCTGCAACCTCCTAACATCCTCCTTCACAGTTCAACACTCACTTGCCACCAAGCTTTGGTTCATCCGCAAACTTGCTAGATGTTTGCTCCAAAATCCCCTATTCCAAATCATTAATATAAATGGTAAACAGTTGCGCCTCACACTGAGCCCTGCGGCAACTCCACTCGCCACTGCCTGCCATTCTGAAAAGGACCCTTTCACACTCCTACTCTATTGCTTCCGGTCAAGCCAACCAGTTTTTCTATCCATGTCACATACCCAACCCCCAATACCATGCGCTCTAATTTAGAGTCACCAGTCTCCCGTGCGGGACCTTATCAAAGGCTTTCTGAAAGTCTAGATACACTACATCCACTGCACCCCGTCATCCATTTTACTTGTCACATCCTCAAAAAATTCCAGAAGAATTGGTCCAAGCATGACTTCCCTTTACATAAATCCATGATGACTTGACAAATCCTTTTGCTGCTATCCAAATGCTCCATTATTTACCTCTTTAATAATTGACTCCAGCCATCTTTCCCCACCACCGGTCAGGCTAACTGGTTGTAATTCCCCCGTTTACCCATCTCATCGCTCCTTTCTTGAAAAGTGGAATGCACATAGCTATCCTCCAATCCACAGGAACTGATACTGAATCTATTGAACATTGAAAATGATCACCAATGCGTCCACTATTTCAGAGCCTCCCTGAGGACCCTGGGATGCAAAGACCATCAGGCCCAGTGGATTTATCATCCTTCAGTCCCCATTAGCCTACCCAATATATTTCTCTGCCCAATGAAAATTTCTGTCAGTTCCTCTACCCCCCCCTTACATCTTCTGTTCCTCCAGTACCATCTGGGAGATTGTCCCTGTGTCCTCCTTAGTGAAGACAGATCCGAAGTACCGATTCAACTCTTCTGCCAATTCCTTGTTGCCCATAAACAATTTCAATCACGCCGTGTCTGCCTCTCAAGGGACCCACATTTGACTTTGCATACTTTTTTCCTTAACATATCTAAAGAAGCATTTACTGTCCTTCTTTATATTCCTGCCAGTTTCCCCTCATACACTTCATCTTTTCACGCCCCGCATTTCCCCGTTTTTGTTTCCTTCTGATGTCCTATGAAAGTTTTTCCCAATCCTCCGGTTTCCGACTACTCTTTTGCTGTGTTATACATCTTTTTTCCTTTATTTTAAATTCTATTCCTAACGTTCTCTGATCAGCCACAGTTTTTTGCCTCCCTACTCCCCTTAGAATTTTTCCTTCCTTTTTGAATGAAATGATTCCTACGACTTCTGGATTATGCCCCAGAAATTCCTGCCATTGCTGTTCCACCATCATTCCTGCTCAGGACCATTCCAGTCTACTTTGGCAGCTCCCCTCTCATGCCTTCTAGTCCCTTTGGTTCAACGTGCGTCACTGCCACTTTCTTATTTATACGTCCTCCTTCTCAATTGCAGATTAAACTAATCACATTATCGATCAACTATCTCCAAGCGGTTCCTTATGCCTCGAGTTCTCTTATGCATATCTTTCACCTGGACAACAACCAATCCAGATTGCCTTTTCTCTGAGTCGGTTCCATTACAAGCTGCACTAAAATCCATCTCGTTCGGGCATCTACAAAACCTCTTTCTTGGGTCCTGAAAACCCCCAAACCTGATTTTTCCCATTCCTCCCTGCATATTGAAATCCCCCCCATACACCACAGTGGGCATTCCTTTGTTACTTGCCAGTTTTAACTCCGCTGCAACTTACACCCTACATTCCGGGCTACTATTTGGGGGTCTGTAAATATACACCAATTATTGTCTTCCTTGCCTTTTACCATTCCACAACTCAATCCACAGTGACTTTACGTATGTCTTTCTCCCTCGCAAGGTACTGAATTTCAATATCCCGTCACGTCAGCAGAGCTACCCCCTCCTCCTCTGCCCACATGTCTGTCCTTTCATAGGATATATATCCCTGAATTTATTAAGTTTCCCCGGCCCGATCCTCCAGCGCAGCCATGTCATCAGTAATCCCCACAACGTCATATCCACCAAACCGCTAACTGAAGGCCTCAAGCTCATCTACTTTACTTTCTTATACTTTGCGCATTCATTACAATACTTTTAATTCCTTACGCATCACAAACCTTTCACATTGGAACCCTATTAACACTTGGCCATACTCCTCCTACCTTTGTGAGCTTCCTTTCCCGTTAATTCTGGGGTCATTAACCATACCCTTTACATCTCTTTTTCCCTTTTAAACCTCCAATCCTATCGACTATCCCATTTGACACCGCCTACCCACCTTATACATTAAAACCACTCGTGTTGCAGTGAGCAAATTGCCTGCCAGAATGCTGATGCCCCCCGCCAGTTAAGATGCAATCCTCTCCTTTTGTACAGTTCCCCCTTACTCCAAAAACAGATCCCAAGTGATCGATATAATCTAAATCCCTGCCCCTGCACCAGTTACTACAGCCACACCATTCCAGGTCCCGTATCTCCCTTTCCCGCTCACGCCCAGCATGAGGAAACTTGGAAGCAAACCGAGATAACAACCCTGGAGGCTTGCTTTTCAGTATTTTTCCGATCTCTCTAAAGTCAAAGCTGCAGAATATTCATCCCCTTCTTGGTCTCTATCACGGTAGTCTATATGTTTATGTGCCGACAAGCACTCAGCACTTCCGGCTGTGTTCACCTTCGTCTTTGAGATTATTCGCACTCTGTCCGGACATCCTGGAACCTGGCACCAGAAGCAGCACAACATCCTCGCTATACTCGTCCTGTTGCCGCAGAAAAAACCCCTGTCGTACCTCTCACAATGGAGTCCCAACTACAAATGTCGTTTGCCCGAAGTTGGCCTACTTGGTTTTGGCTCCACAGCCCTTTTTTGCTTCACATGCCAGTCCGCCGCTCAGTGTTTTAATCAACGTCTTCTGTCCCTACAGCTTCTAGTGGTGAGACCGTGTTTTCACAAGAGGTACAACATCCCGGGGACCTTAGCATTCCAAGTTTCCCTCCTTTCTCACCGTCCACCCACTTTTCTCATCTTCCAGCACCTAGTGTAACAATCTCACTGTAAGGAACTCTAGTCCGAGGAACGATTCCGTTTCTCAGATGCAACAGAGATGGTGAATTCGAGCATAAGGGATGGCATCGTTGCTATAGCAGGGTGGGATTGATTATAGTCGATGGTGGAATCATTGTGTGTGCACAATAGTGTGATGCCTGTCAATAAAGTTGACCCCTGTAATGAGGCAGTGAGATCAAGATAAGGAGGAAGAGCGATGTCAGAGCTTATTCCAAATTGAATTTGCAGGAGGGTGGAAGGGTTGTGAAGTTACTGGAAAATGTTAATTAAATCAGCAAGATTGTATGGGTGCAGGAGGCAGCCCGGTGCAGTGGAGAAAGAGTGGAGCAGTAGTGCATGTTAGGAATTAGGCCTGTTTTTGATTAGAAACCAAATGAAAATAAATGCCAGGGGAGCCGTTTTGAGAGAGAGGGTGAAAGGTTACCTGCGCTGTGAGTATAAATCTACGCGAGGGTGGCTTTTCACGGACGGAGAAGGCCGGGAGCCGTTGGTGAGAGAGGGTGAAAGTACCCTGGCTTTGAGTAAAGTTATTAAATCAGCGGAGAGCCCGCTCGTTCGAAGGGCAGGAGGGAGCTGTGAGTAGAAATCTAGCGCGGGCTAGGCATTTTACAGGACTCCGTTGGTGACCGAGGGTGGAGTTACCTCTGCCGCTTTGAAGTATAAATCTCCTATGCCGGGAGGGAGCCACTGGTGCGAGAGGGGAGAGTTACCCTGGAGCTTGAGTAAATATCTATATCCCAAGCGCACGCCGACGACTCGGGGGTCCCGTGGAGCGCTCGAGCTGTTGAGGAGAGGTGCAAGGAGCTGTGAAGTTCCTGGAGCTGTGAGTATAAATCTAGCGCGGGGAAGCCGCAGGTGCGAGAGGGAGATATACCTTGGAGCTGTGAGTATAAAATATCTAAGCAGATGAGGCCCGGGGAGCCGTTGGTTGACAGAGAGGGCTTGGAGTTACCTGAGCTGTGAGTATATATCTAGCGCGGGGAGCCGCTGGTGCGAGAGGGTGGGAGTTACCTGGAGCTGTGAGTATATATCTAGCGCGGGAGCCGCTGGTGCGAGAGGGTGGAGTTACTGGAGCTTGTGAGTATATAACTAGCGCGGCGAAGCCGCTGGTGCGAGAGGGTGGAGTTACCTGGAGCTGTGAGACCGAAATTATGAGAAGGAATCTGGTGAAGCCTCTGATTGGTTGAAGAGGACCAGATTGAAGCAGCTGATTGGGTGCAACCCGGGGTTACATTTTTACATTTCTGCCTTCAGGGTTAAGGATTCTGGAAGGGTTAAAGTTTAAGGATCGTCATTATATAGTAAAGTTTAAAGGATAAAGTTTTGTGTGTTTAAAAAAAAAAAATTAAATAAGAGTAATCTGGGAGTAAGATATGTCAGTAGAGATTGGCCCCGTGTGGTTTTCCTCAGCCTGCACCATTGGAGATCAGGGATATGGCGGTGTCCCTGGTGACAACTTTTGCAGAAGAGTGTCCGCTCAGCTCCTGGCAACCGCATTGACAATATAACAGCGGCTGATTCCTACTGGAGCATCCACGAAGTCGGAAAATCGTGGATACCCTTACAGTGAGTTTGGTCACAACCACATGTACCATGGTAAAGGACAGAAAGGGATCGGTGGCCAATAGCCAACAAAGTAGTAGGGCAGGTAGCGCAGGGGTCCCCTGCGGCCTCCCCTCCTAAACAGGTAAAACCATTTTGATACTGCATGAGGGAGATGCTCATCAGGGGAATGCACAGCAACCAAGAATCATGGCACCATGGTGGCTTCTGCAGCACAGGAAAAAAGAGGGGAAGGGCTATAGTAATAGGGGAATTCAATTGTCAGGGGAATAGATAGTCGTTTCTGCGGCCGCAAATGAGACTCCCAGGATGGTAATGTTGCCTCCTTGGTGCAAGGGTTCAGGGATACACTGAACGGCTGCAGAACAGTCTGGAGAGGGATAGGTGAACAGCCAGTTGTCGTGTGCATATGGCACCAACGATAAAGGTAAAAAAAGGGAAGAGGTCCTACAAGGTGAATTTAGGGAGCTCAGGAGATGAACTTACAAAGTACGACCTCAAAGCTAATAATCTCTGGATTACTACCCTTACACGGGCCAGTCATCGTAGAACAAGGAGGATATATGCAGATGAATACGGGCTTGAAAAATGGTGCAATGGGGAGGGATTCAAATTTTTAGGGCGCTGGAACCAGTTCTGGGGACGGTGGGACCATTACAAACAGGATGATCTGCACCAGGACTGGAATGGTACCAAGTCCATGGGGGGAGGTTTGACAAGTTGCTGTCGGGAGGATTTAAACTAATGTTGCAGGGGGATGGGTACAAGAGAGCATAGAGGCAGGTGGGGCGTCAATGAGGGTTAGAAGCACTAGGAATGCAACGTTGAAAAAAAAAGTGGCAGGCCATCAAAACCAAGGGCAAAAATCAAAAAGGCAATTTTCAACATAAATGGTATAAGGGGTAAGAACGATGTAAAACAAGCCTGAAGGCTTTGTGTCTCAATGCAAGGAGTATTCGTAAGGTGGATGATTGAATGTGGCGATAGCTATTACTGAATATGATAAGTTGGGATCACGGAAGACATGGCTCCAGGTGACCAAGGCTGGGAGCTAACGTCCAGGATAATCAAAATTCAGGAGGTATAGGAAGAAAGGAAAAGGAGTGGGGTAGCGTTGCTTTCTAGAGAGGAGATTAACGCAATGGAAAGGAAGACATTAGCTAGAGAATGTGGAATTGATATGGGTAAGCTGCGAACACTCAGGGTCAGAAAACCCTGGTGGGAGTTGTTGTACATCCACCTAACAGTAGTAGTGAATTTGGGATGGATCAAACAGGAAATTAGAAATGCGTGTGACAAAGGCAAACAGTTATAAAGGATGGATCATCAATCTACATACGATGGGTGAATCAAAATGCAGGGGTGCTGAGAAGAGGATTTTTTGGAATGTAGCGGGATAGTTATCTAAATCAACATTAGAGAAACCAACGAGAGATCAGGCATTTTAGACTGGGTATTTGAGTAATAACCATAAAACACTTAACGCACCGGAAACAGCCCTCACGGCCCTTCCGTCCGTGCCGACCATTATTTGTTTTTCCCCTAGTCCCTCTACCTGCACTCAACCATACCCCTCCATTCCCTTCCCGTCCATATACCTATCCACTTATACTTTTTAAAATGTTAAAATCGATCCTGCCTCCACCACATCCTCTGGAAGCGTCATGCCACACAGCCACCATCCCCTAGTAAAGAAAGTACCCCCTCATGTTACCCCAAACTTCTGTCCCTTAATGTCTTTGCTCCGGTCTGCCAACCAATATTTCTATCCATGTCAACACTCTACCCCCAATACATGTGCTCCAATTCAATTCACCAGTCCTCCCGTGCGGGACCTTACAAAGCTTTCTGAAAGTCTAGAGACACTACATCCACTGGCACCGCTTCATCCAGTTAAATTTGTCACATTCTCAAAAAGTTCCAGATGATTAGTCAAGCATGATTTTCCCTTTCAAAAACCCATTATGACTTGGAATAATCCTTTTACTGCTATCAAATAATGCCCCACACTATTACCTCTTTAATAATTGACTCACAGCATCTTTCCCCCACCACCAAAGTCAGGCTAATTGGTCTAGAAATTCCCGTTTCTCTTTCTCTCAATCCTCCTTACTGACAAGTGGATAACATTTACTATCCTCCAAACCACATGAACAGATCCTGAATCAATTGCACATTGGAAATGATCAAACTCAATGCGTCCACTATTTTCTAGAGCACCTGAATGAGGACCCTGGGATTGATGAACCATCAGGCCCAGGGATTTATCATCCTTCATCCCATTACCTACCCATACTATTTCTCACATAATGAAAATTTCTTTCAGTTCCTCTACCCCCAAGATCCTCGTCGCTCCAGTGCAATCTGGGAGATTGTTTGTGTCTTCCATAGTGAGACAAATCTGAATTACCTTTCACTCTTCTGCATTTCCTTGTTGCCCAAGAATAATTTCACTCCGTGTCTTTTTGGGGGGGCCTTCAATGGACCCCCATTTGACTATGGCTACTCTTTTACCCTTAACATATCTAAAGAAGCTTTTACTGTCCTTCTTTATATTCCTGGCCAGCTTACTCAGACACTTCATCTTTTTCAGTCTGTATTGGCCGTTTTGTTTTCCTCTGTTGTCCTAATGAAAGTTTCCTAATCCTCTGGCTTCTGATTCTCTTTGCTGCATTATATTTCTTTTTCTTTAGTTTTATTCTATTCCTAACTTCTCTTGCAGCCACAGTTTGCCTCTACTCACTTAGAGAAATCTTTCTTTCTTTTTGAATGAATTTTGGCTCGAAGGGCTGAACTCCTGCACCTATTGCTTATTTTAGAAACATAGAAAATAGGTGGAGGAGGCCTGCAGAGCCCCTGCGAGAAGCACCACCATCATTCAGTCTGATCAAAGGCTGAATCGTTCCCCAAACAATAACCGTGCCTGCCTTCCTCCATAAATTAGCATATTACAACATTTTTGAGATTTTAAAAAAAGTCATCTGCAAATTATGCCTATCAGATAACGCCATAAAAAGAAGTTTAATTAGACACCTATTCACTTTCATATCTTCCAGTATTTAAAAAGTTAAGGCAATTTCACGTACGGAAATTAGAGCATCAATTGTTCCCCATTGCTTTTTCCTTGACTTAACTTTCAAAAGCGTGATCGAGGACAGTCCAAAAGCCCTATAACTTTCTTAAAAATTAAGGAGAACAGAATGAAAGTATTCAGTTTCTTATAAATTGAAGCATTCCTGAAACAAATATAAACCAATAAAACTTGGATGAACCTGCAATTAAAGCATATAATTAGTTACTTAATTTGTACCTAATTACAAAATATGCCATTGTGATGGAAATAGTAATAAACACTCCAGACTTTTTCTATGAAATTTCAAAAATGTTATCATAACAATCAGAACTTTAATAATATTATTATATGCTGTAAGTCTGTTATACACAAGGTGAAATAATTTTACAATTTCTAACAAAAGACCCAGTCTTTTGGTCTATGCTAGCTGGTACATAGGTATATCAAAATCATAGCATCATCATACTCCACATATTGCAACCCATAAGCAACTCTGGTACACACCTTGTTTTTTTCCTCAACTTTTTCATTTTTGGCATTGTACGACTACAGGTTCTTATTCTCAAAAGCACACTTGACATGCCTTTCTGCCCACAACTTTCCCCATTATTGTCCTGTAATCATCACATTTGTAATAGTCCCAAATTCGATAAGCCTGCGAATTCTGTTTTAAATCAGTCCTCCTTTCAATTTTTTCCTCTCCTTCATTTCCAAGCACCTCCTTTGCCATTCTGCCGCTTTGATGATTTCTGCTCTCATTTCCTTCTGTTTTTTCTTCCGTCTGTTACCTTTTGTCACTCTCCCCATGTCCAGCCTTACAGAGCACCTCCTTCCACCATGCTCCTGAATATTATCAGGTAATTGACTGATCTATCTTGCAGGCCCGCATCCTAAATGACAAATAGCACATGGTGGCATTGGGAGATTTCTGTATCGATGAGCTAAACATCCCATTATCTTTCTCCGCATCAATGTTTCTGTGATTACTTGTTGATGCAGTCTCTCCTCCAGTTTCTCAGTTACATCAAGTTCAAAGTATTTACTATACTCTCTCCACCACAGTGAGACAGCGCCTCATCTTTGAACTGAACAGGTGGGAGGTACGGTAGCTCCCGAAGTTTTGCCAAAGAGGGCAATCAAGATGTACCTCCTCACCGAAGAAAACTTCCCTTGCCAATATCAAGTTCTCTGGATTTTCTGTGGCGGTCCTTTATGAGCAGCAATCAACCCTTTAACCACTTTGAGCAACAACAGGGTTGATCTGATTCTGACTAAGTGTAGAACGCTTCATCATTCCAAGGCCCATTCAGATATTGGCAAGTAAGCCTAATATCGAAGTTCTAACTTTTGCTTTCAAGCCTGGGTGAAGTCCATGGAAAAAGGGCGCTTTTCAACCCCCCCCAGGATGTTCCGACCTATTCAGCAGTGCAACAAAGTCACCATAAATGTTTCTATGCACTTGCCACGAATATGAAAGGAATGAAAGGGACACGTTTTAAGATTTAGCGACAGAATACCTTGCAATGAATAACCAGGTATCACTGGTTACTCATGCCTAATGCCAGCAAGTTGGCAATTGCTGGCAAGCATTCTGATCGATATGTTCTGCAAACAAGGATAAATGAGAAATATACCAAGTTAAAAGTAGAAGGATAACACACAGATCAGCACCAAAAGTTACAAATCTAATAATACTAACAAACTTCTTCAGAAAACAAGCCATTGAGTTTTTCCAATCATCTTACAAACTATGACCCTGCATTAAGATGTAAGTCACAGTTTTGCAAAGATATCTGTTTGTATATTGAGCTCTAATGGCAATTTATCAAATTGTATTAACTCTAGGCATTATTTGGACAAATTCCATTTCTTAATCCTACATTAATTAAATTAATAAATTAATTTTTTGACAGCTCAGCCAATGAAATGACTTACCATTAAAAAATGCAACTCCCCTATAGAATAGACACATACGCTTCACCCTTGGATACTAAATGTAACCGCTCTGCAAAGCGGTTGCTAATCTGTGATCAGGGTTCCATGCAGAAAGGCACAGTGGCACAGATGGTAGAGTTTGCTTTCCCACAACACCAGAGAACCCAGGATTGATTCCCCGACTCTGCTCAGTCTACCTAAACCTACCTGATCTCCCAATGCTTACACTTTAATGTCCCCCTCCCATTCCCATACTGACCTTTTTGGCCTGGCTCCTCCAATGTCAGAGACAATCCACTGCACAAATTGTAGAACAGCAACCACAACACATTTCCAACTTGAGTAGCGGTATGAATATTGATTTCAAATAACCCTGGTTTTCCCCTCTCTCCTCGCTCCATCCTTCCCTTTTCCCAATTCCATATTAAGATACATGACCGTTACCAAATTGGCCATGTTATTTTTAAATAACTGAACTTGAAGGGCACAAGATGTGGCGGAAACATGGCGACTCTCGAGTCGTGCCGTGCACAGTCTTGTACATAGCATGGATGGGTCCCCATTCACAACAAGAATTGTTACTAAACTGTGTAAAAACGTGAGTTGCACTCAAACCAAGGTACACGAGACAATACAATAACATTGAATCATTAAATGTGCAAACATAGAAAAAAGGCTTTCAAAATTTATGCAATCTTTCTGGTGGCTACTAAATTTCAAGTATTATATACAGTTCCCATAAATGCTGTTTCTTATGGATATCTCAGACTACAAAAATTTAGATTTTTATTTTACCACCACCCTTGCACAATTGTTGGAAATTGTTCAACCAGGTTCATCATATACTAGGAACATCTTCAAGGGCACTATTTTATGTTTCCGTTTTGGCAACTGCAACTTCCCTTGATCATACGTCAAGAACAATAAATACAAGTGTTTTTGAAGTGCACTAAACAAATAAACACTGTGAATTATCCATGGTTGGTATGAGAATTAAAGGGAGTGTTAACAAGCAACATAAATTGTCAGATATAGTTTTTTGACCTGAGAATGGGAGCATATAAAACTCCAAGGAGAACCAATAAATTGATAAAGAAATGCCAGATGAATACAAGACAAGGTGTGCAAAAAAATCATGACGAGAATGCACAGACCTTTTTACCCAGATAGGGAAATCAAGAACCAGGGGACATAGATTAAGGTGAGGGGCCAATTTTCAAGAGAAACTGGAGGGTCGACCATTTCCACAGGTGGAGCGGTATATAGAATGAGCTACCAGAGGAGTTAGTTTATAACAAGTACTATAACACATTTAAAAAAAAAACACGTAGACAGGCACCATGTGGATAGGAAAGATTTGAAGAGATATGGGCCAAATTGAACAAATAGGACAAGACTAATCACGCGGGCAAGGATAAGGTGGGCCGAAAGCCAGTTATTCCATGCCACGAATGGTGAGAACATAAAATGGACTGCAGGAAGAAAATGCTAATATGGCAGGTTTGGGCCCTTTACAGGCTGAGACAGGAGAATAAACAATGGGGACTGGCAGAGAAGTTAAATAATACCTTAATGTTTTGCCTTAAAAGTAAAAAATACAGATATACAAAAGAACAAAAATCAGTGAGAGTGAGAAATTGAAGGAACAGAGTCCTTAATCAATAAAAGTGAATAAGAGTATTGCGACGTAACTATAAACCTTTAACTCAAGACAATGCTCAGCCTCTATAAGGAGAGATGCCAAGCAGAGGCTCTGTAAGACGGGTCAGCCTGCATTTGTAATACGTGGGCAAAATATGAACCCCATATCTGAGTATGAGCTCGCTCTGGAGAGGGTCCAGAGGAGGTTTACAAGAATGATTCAGGAAGCGTGGTTATATATTAGCGGTTGACAGTACTGGGCCTCTACTTCACTGGATTTTGAAGGAATGAGGGGGATTCACATTGAAACTTAACAGATAATTAAGGCATAGATGAGTGAATGTGGAAACGATTGGTGAACACATATTACCACAATCGGGGGTATCAACTGACGTGTCATACAAGACTCTAAACCGAGTATTCAATTTAGATTCTCATTACAACAAATTCATTATTAACACTCGAGTAACTTAAAACATGCCATGCAAACACTTGACTCTATAACCACTCCTTTTTCTTTACTATTATCAACTTATCTCATCTTAAACTAAATTAGTCAGATATTGCCCCAATGAATAAATTAGACAGACACCTCTGTTGTAGGGGTTTTTCCTTCAATGAGCTTTGAACTCAGGTCCCACCTTCTTGTATGGTTGTTCCCAGGTGTCGCTGCCCATGTCACAGACCACCCTCTTTTATACTAATTTTCTTCCTTCAATCTCCTAAAGGAAGCCTTTTTCCTAACCCAAGGCTCACACAATTCTAAAGTCAATCGTTTGAGTTGTTACACATCCAAGTGCTGAATAAACAAAAATCACATCTTTGTTCTTTATCAACATTTTCATTCTCATATACAGATCCTTTTGCAAATGGCCGTTCCCCAGCCAACCTTATCTTCACAAGGCTATACGCCTGGCAATTACATTACGTGCTGCTCTGTTCTCACCAGATGTTCATCAAGTGACCATTAACACATTTTCTTTGGTTCGGCACTGTTCTCAGGGATTTGAATCATGTCTGGTATCACTTAGTAGCATCCTCCAAACCCGTTGGGATTCTTAACATCCAGTCGCAGCTATAAATGTTACCACCGGTGGAGAACTTGGACCAAAGTCATAGCCTCGGAATTAAAGTGCACTCTTTTAGAAGAGGAGGTGGAAGAACAAAATTAGTCAGATGTATTTTAATCTAGGAAATTTGGCCACAGAGGCTGTAGAGGCCAAGTCAGAGAATATTTTAAGGCGGAGATAGACAAATTCTTGATTAAACGGTGTCAAGGAGAGTGGGGAGAATGCTGGAAAATGGATTATAGGGCAGAAATCAGCCATGATTGAATGGCAGTGACCCATATGGGCCAAATAGCCAAATATACTTCCCATAACTTGTAACTTTACCTGCCAGTATGATTATAGATCAATTCCAAAATAAGATGACCGTAATCCCTGTGTCTTCTCTACTATTGCGAGCTTGCCAGCAACGTTGCAAGTGCTGTCAAGCATTCTGCTTGATTTGATCTGCACACATGGATAAATGAAAATATAACGGATTTTAAAAGGTAGAAGCATAAACATTATCTGAACAGCCCCAAAATTACAAACTAATTAAACACCATAACCAAAAATTGTACACCATACTCCCAGAATTGGTCTTAACCAAAGCCTTGTACACTTTTAACATTACTTCCCCTACTCCTATATTCAATGCTCTATTTAATAAAGGGCCAGCACACCAAAGGCTTCTTTACCACCCTTCTACAATGCGATCCACCTTCATTGGAACTATGCACAGTTATTCCTAGATCCCTCTGTTCCACAGCATTCCTCAATTCCCTACCATTTACCATGTACGTCCCTATTTTGATTTGTCCTGCCCAAATGTATATATAATAAGCATCTGATAAACAGGTCTATCAGGAACGAGTCAACATGGATTTGTGCCTGAAGTCATGTTTTGACAAACCTTCTAGAATTTTTTGAGCGGTAACTAGGGAAAATTGATGAGGGTAAAGCATGGATGATGTCTATATGGATTTCAGTAAGGCCTTTGACAAGGTTCCCCATGGAAGGTTTGGTTCCAGAAGGTTCAATCTTTGGTGTTAATGCGGAGTAGCAAGATGATTCAACAGTGGCTGAATAGGAGATGTCAGAGAGTAATGGTGGATGACTGTTATGTCGGGTTGGAAGCCGGCTGAACCAGTGGGGTGGCCACAGGAGCCCTGTGTTGGGTCCCACTATTGTTTTGTCATAGAAACATAGAAACAGAGAAATTAGGTGCAGGAGTAAGGCCATTCAGCCCTTCGAGCCTGCCACCCATTCAATATGATCATGGCTGGGATCATCCAACTTCAGTATCCCGTACCTGCCTTCTCCTCCATAACCCTCCTGATCCCCTTAGCCACAAGGCCACATCCAACTCACTCTTAAATATAGCCAATGAACTGCCTCAACTACCCTCTGTGGCAGAGATTTCCAGAGACTCACCACTCTCAGTGTGAAAAAAGTCTTCTCATCTCGGTTCCTTAAAGGGATTTCCCCCCTTATCCTAAAGCTGTGACCCCTTGTCCTGGACTTCCCCAACATCGGGGAACAATCTTCCTGCATCTAGCCAGTCCAACCCCTTAAGAATTTTGTTAATTTCTATAAGCCCCTCTCAATCTCCTAAATTCAGAGAGAAAAACCCGAGTCTATCCAGTCCTTCAACCTTCATAAGACAGTCCAGACATCCCAGGAATCATCTGGTGAACCTCTCTGCACTCCCTCTATGACAATCATGTTCCGATTGTTCCTCAGTTTTGGAGACCAAAACGGTGTAACTCAAAGGTACTCCAGGTGGTGTCGCACGCATGGGGGGAACGCGTTAGGGGGCATCGGGGTGTAGTAGAGTCAGTTGTCCTCTCGCGTCATCTCGTTCGGCTCAAATCCTGGAGATGTGTGGGTCTAATGAAAAACAGAACGTCAGCATAAGTACAACTTTTTTTTGCGGCTTTTGTTAGCCGAAGGCCTGGCTTGTTTAATTTAGGGTGAAATCGCTGCTTGCCTACTTTGCAATAGAGGAGTGGTGGTGAGCCGAAGACACAGCAGGTCGTGCCCGTGCTGGCATCTCGCCCTTATGATGCGCTACTATAGGGTGGTGCGCCGCCACAGTTTAGATGATCTGTTACAGAGGAGTTTCGACGGGTGATGTGTGGAATGATTGGAGATGTGTGTAGTGATAACCCACATTTATCCACATTATACTGCACTGCCAATCAATTGCCCACTCACCCAGCCTATCCAAGTCACTTGCAGTCCTACCTTGCATCCTCCTCACAGCGAACACTGCCCCCCGCTAAGTGTCATCCCCAAACTTGAGAATTGCCTTCAATCCCTCATCCAGATCATATTAAATATTTGTAAAATACTGGGTCCCAGCACTGAGCCCTGCGGTACCACCACAGTTTACTGCCTGCCCATTGTGAAAAGACCCGTTACTCCTAACTCTTTTTGCTTCCGTTTGCCAGCCAGTTCTCTATCCACATCTATACTGAACCCCTAATACCGTATGCTTTAAGTTTGTATACTAATCTTATGTGGGACCTTGACGAAAGCCTTCTGAAGTCCAGAATACAACCACATCCACTGGTTCTCCTTATCCACGCTACAGTTACATCCTCGCACAATTCCACAAGATTTCGTCAGACATGATTTACCTTTTGTAAATCCATCAGACTTTGTCAATGATTTCCCACTTCCAATGATCTGCTATCCATCTTTAATACTGACAACCTCTATCAGTTTCCCACTTAACGATGTTAGACTAACTGTCTGAAATTCCACGTTTTCTCTCATCCCTCCCTTCTTAACAGAGGGGTTACATTTGCTACCCCCAAATCCTCAGAACTAATCCAGAATCTAAAGAGTTTTGAAAGATTATCACTAATGCATCAAATTTCCTGAGCTACTTTCCTTAAGATACACTGGATCAGCCTATCTGGCCCTGGGATTTAATCGGCCTTTAATCATTCAATTTTACCCAACCACCACTTCCCGACTGACCTGATTTCACTCATTCCTCCTTTGACCCACATCCCCCTGCTATTTCAGGCCAGATTTATTTATGTCTTCCTTAAGTGAAGACGGAAACCAAAGTATTATTCAATTGGTCCTCCATATCCTTGTTCCCATGATCAACTCACCTGTTTCCTGACTTCCAGGGACCTACATTATTTAACTATCTCTTTCTCTTTCACATATCTATAAAAACTTATTTGCATCAGTTTTTTGTTCCCTGCCAGTTTTCTTTCATAATTATTTTCCTTTCCCTACTACGCCCTCTGTCTCCTCTGCTGGTCCCTGAATCTCCCATTCCTCTTGTAATGCGGCTTTTTCTGGCTACTTTGTACGCATCATCCTTAGCTTGATACTATCCCTGATTTCCCTTGTTTTATCCCACGATGTCACTAACCTTCCCCGATTTATTCTTTTGCCAAACTGGATGAACATTTTTTGTATTCTTCCATGCAGTCTTTAAATGTCTTCCATTTGTATATCCACCGTCAACCCTTTAGAATTAATTGCCGTCAATCGTTGCCAAATCACGCTCATACCCTCAAAGTTACCTTTCTTTAAGTTCAAACCATTGTTTCTGACTTAACAATGTCACCTCCCATCCTAATGAAGAACTCAACCATATTATGGTCACTCTTGCCCAAGGAGGCACGTACAACAAGACGGCAATTTACCCCATCCTCAATACTCAAAACCCAGTCCTAAAATAGCCTGCTCTCTCGTTGGTTCCTCTACATGTTTGATTTAGATAACTCTCCCGCATACATTCCAAAAAATCCTCTCCTCAGCACCTCTGCAATTTGTTAACCAATCTATATGCAGATTGAAGCCACCCATTATAATGTTTTTGGCCTTTGTCGCACGCATTTTCTAATTTCCTGTTTGATACCATCCCCAAATTCTCTGCTACTGTTAGGTGGCCTGTACACAACACCCACCAGCGTTTTCTGCCTTTAGAGTTTTGTAGCTCTACCCATACCGATTCCACACCTCCAAGCCTAATGCCTTCCTTTCCATTGCGTAATCTCCTCTCTAACCAGCAACGCTACCCCACTCCCTTTTTCCTTTCTCTCTATCCCTCCTGAATATTGAATATCCCTGATGTTCAGCTCCCAGCCTACGTCACCCTGGAGCTGTCTCCGGGATCCCAACTGTACATGAATACTTTACAATCTCATAAGTGTGCAACATCTTTTAATGATAGCACAGGGAATTACATACACCCCCCACTTCAAGCACCCGGCTACAATTTCAACTGAGGGGAAGGCGTTATGATTGATGTTAATCTGGGCGGGGTAATGGGAAGTGAGGTAACATATTATTGGTTTGCATATAAACCATCTAGCATACCCCCCTTCCCCTTAGAAATCAAAAAACAGATTGTTGTCACGACAACAGAATTAAACAGCAGAATTAAACGAAATCGCCGTAGCGAACAGGCGGTTTACTGATCCTGCCCCGAGCGCGTACCGGATGTCTCCCCCTCCCCCCGAAAGAGCAGAAGAAGCAGGAGGACGCAAGCAGCCGGGGAACCAGGGAAGGGCATTGGGGTGGGAGAAACAGAGAGGGAGAACCGCGATCGGCAACAGGGTACCCGCGCAGATGGGAACGAGGCGCCCCGACGGGGACCGAGGGCATGCAGGAACACCACCGGTCGCAGCCGGCTGCGGATAGGAGAGTGAGGGGCATGGCCCAGGGGGCTGCGCAGTGGCTCATTACAGCAAGCAGGGGTTGTCGCTTCATCGGTAGATGGAACCCTCGCAGTCGACCAGATACGAACAGGTGAGTCTCCACCCAACACGGTGGCCCAGACGGTAGTGACCACTGGCGGTCTGCAATCGAAAACCATGTCCGGGCACAGAGGATCGAGTGGCTGCACGACCGATCGTGGGAACCGCCGCTGGCTGTCATGTTTTTCTCTTGAATCGCCTCTGCACGGAGCGGGCTCCAGCCACCCGAGGTTGCAGCTGGCGCTGGGCAATACGGACGGAGATCAGGTAGTTACTGGACCATCAGACGCTGCAGGGACCCCATGCCGATCCCTGGAAACATTCCTGATTCAGGAGATCCAAATAAAATCAGAATGATATGTCGCGCCTTGTTTCCATCAGAAGCACATGGCGCTGCGGACCGGCCCGTTCTGCAAGGCCGTTGCTCTGTGGTACTCTGGGCTGCAGTGAAATGCACGAAGTTCCACTGTCGGCAAATCTTTTGAATTCACGCTTGTAACTGCCTGCGTTACAGTCCTGCAGCCTGACCGGGGTGCCAAAAGTGGAGAATGTTTCCGCAGCTTTGCGGATCACCATCTCCGACGTGAGGGATGTCAGCAAATCCACTTCGAACCAGTTGGGAGTACGAGTCGACCACCAGGACAAGGTAGTGGTTACCACCCACTCAATTATGTCCGGCAGCCAGCGAGGACCAGGCCAAAGAGGGGCGGGCTGTTGCAGCAGGCTGTCCAGTGCGTGGCCGCAAAGACTATTGCACGTGGAGCAGGCAGCAACTCGGGTCTCGGATATATTTGGCCCATTCCAGGCCAATAGAATGGCACTGAGCGTGGCGAGTGTTGCATCGACCCCAGGGTGTCCCCAGTGGGCTGCACAAAGTAAAAGTCAAACAGGAGACGGGACACAACTTTATGTCCCTTGACGATAACGCCTCCTGGAGCACCAGTTACGTTCGCGGACCAGAAGAAAGGCTGTGTTTCAGATGGCGCGCGGAGCGCTTTGTTGGCCACCCTGCTTTAATCACCGAGGCAAGCTGCTGCAAAACCGGATCGGCAGCGGTGTGCTCGGCTAAAACCGTAGCAGCTTGGTGAATAAAGTTAACGCCCAGTACGAGCAAGTCCTCTGTTCGTAGGTGGTGGCGAGCGCAGGAGTACGCCGGGGCGCGCGACAGGTGACCGCGAAAGTCATTCTCGTGCCTTCTTGGAGAATATGTCAAAGTCGAAACGCTGGAGCTGCAGCAACATACGCAGCAGCTGGTAAAGGGGCAGCGTGAATCGCTTGATCAGATTGTCACCAGTGGCTGGTGGTCGGTTTCGACCGAAAATCTGCTGCCGAACAGGAAAGTCCCTCTGAACTAGGAGCAGGCGAACACCACCGCGAGCAGCTCTTTTTCGATCTGAGGTACCGCTGCTCGTGTCCGTCCATGGTGCGGGAGGCATAGGAGACAGGATGCATGATCCATCGACAGACCCGGAGGCAGGCCGCACCCGGCCGAACTTGGACGTCACAGGGACGTGGTGGGCGACCCACGTCCGAAGAAACCGCAACGTCGGAGTCTAATCAGTTTCGACTTGAGCGTCAAAGCCTGCTGTGATATGGGAGCCTGACCCAGGCGATATCCTTTTTGTCAGCTGCCGCAGGGAGCACTCATGCACACGAGGTTTGGTATAAACGTGCCAAGGTAGTTCAACCAAGCCCAAGAATCGTTGCAGACCTTCACGACCGGTGGGGGCTGCCCATTTCAGAGATGGCCGCTGCCTTCAAGGGGTCGGGCATCAGTCCGTTAGGGTTAAAATGTGTTCCAACCTACGTGACCTCTGAGACACGAAACCGCACTTCATGTATTTCAGCTTCATGTGCGACCGTCGCGCGCGATCCAGGAGCGGCGAGGTTCAGGTCTCTCGGCAATGTCCTTCCCATAAACCAGGATATCACCCGATGATGCACATGAGGTCCGCGAAAATTGCCTCCATCGTCCGCTGAACACCTCGCTAGCAGAATTGATCCGAATGGCATTCGCAGGAACTTGAATCTGCCGAACGTGTGGCGAAGGTCATCAGGTCAGAAGACGCTTGTCCAATCGGATCAGCCAACGAGTTCTTAGCGTCTAGGAACGAAAAGATGGTGGCTTTCCCACCTTTGCCGCCACAGCCCTAAACAGACCGCATGGGTATTGTGGTCGCCTGATGGCAAGTTTAAAGTCCTTCGGGTTGATACACACGCTATCTCTTCTTGTCTTTCTTAAATCGAAGGCACCATGTAACCGGATCGTGGCTCGCTAACTGCTACTAGCACCCCCTTATTCGACCAACTCCTTGAGCATCTCCTCGACCTTTCCCTTCATGGCGTGAGACGACCCTTGAGTGTGCGCGTACCACGGGTGTATATTTGGTCCATGGAAATATGGTATGACACTGGTAAATTCCCCAGGTCACGTCCGCACAGTCCTGGTATTCCAGCACCCGTCAAACGACAGTTGCCCTTTGTGACCGTGCGGTCAAAGGAGACCAGCCAAGATCCCCTGACACGCACGGTGCCAACAGTTACACAGTCAGAGTTTCCAAAACATAGAAAACCAGTTTCTTGTGGCCTTTTGCACACGCAAGTTAAAGTGGCCCTCCCCGCAGCCTTAGAATCCTCATCCACCCATAGCGTTGGGGGCAGGGTAGCAACATCAACAACCAGAGGCTCATTATTCCTTATCTTGTGAAAAGATTCATTGACAAAAGATTGACATTCGCGACAAGTCTCTATTTGGCAGAGAAGTTACGCCATTGACAGTCACCGTACGGAGGGATCATTGCGGTGGGCGGGCGTCGTAGGAGGGTAAACACATGAGAGTCCCCCGGCATAATTAATTGGCTCTGCACCACTGCATTCAACTAAATTGGGCTGTGAGTCGAAACAGAGATCAGATTGCCCCAGCATGTTTAGACTGGACTGGAAGCTTTTGTGCCTGTCTCCCACGGGAACGGAGTAAGCGACAGAGGCTGAGAAATGGTTCATCTTTTTACAAAAGTTTACCGTTTTTACCAAAGGGCAGACACACTCGACAGTCTATAGGTGCATGTAGTTACAGGTTCGGCACCTTTTTCCGGGGCCACATCGCCAGGTCCAGGGCGGGCAGCGCAGAAAACATTGTTTCCCACCCAGCTGTGGGCCTCCTAAACCCAGCCCGGTTACAATTTATTGCCCGGCCCGGCGTCCCCTCTTGCAAAACACCGACCTCATACAATCTGCAGAGCATGCAACATTTGTCCCAACGGTTAGATCCGATTCCCTCCAAAAGCTCACATCGCAGCTTCCTGGTCACGCATGCTCGTTACTAAAATGTCTCTATGAGCTGGTCTGTCATGTCGCCAAAACGGCACCGCTGGGCAGATGACGCAAATCAGCAATAAAACATTCAACATGATCATCCGGCAACTGTCTCCTTGTTAAAGAACCGTGCCCCTCTCTAGCCATGCGGCGACCTTCGAGGGGCAGTCCACAAATCTCCCTGAACTTACGAAGCAGGCAACGGGGTCGTCAGCAGACTCGCATGAGTAATCACCTCATCATCGACCCCAGACCGCGGGAGCGTAGGTGAAAGTTCTGGCTCTCTTCATGGCATCAGTCACAAGGTTGAGTAGAGGAGCTTTTAGGGATTCAGGCTCAGCGCGGGTGTGCGACTTGACAAAGTGTGAAAATCCAATTTCCAACGTGGCCCAGCGCTCAGAGATGTCGCATCGAAGACAACTGCCTCGGTTTTCTGCAAGAGCGAGACGCGCCAACAATGGCCTAGAGAGACACAACAAGCACAAAAACATACATTCACACACAACCATAAAAAAGAAATAAAAACTCGAATAAACATGAGACCAAGTATCATCCCACTTCTGACACCATGTAAATGAAAACCTTTACAAGCTTAAGTGTGCAACACTTTAATGATAGCAACTGGTATAACATACACTTCAAGCACCGGCTACATTTTCCCACCTGAGGTGAAAGGCGTTTATGATATGATGTTAACTGGTCGGGGTTAATGGGAGTGAGGTAACAATATTATTGGTTGCATATAAACCACTACACCCACTATATCATAATCATAATATCTATCTGCACGTCAAACTCGTCCACCGTCTTACGATACCCATGGCAGTGAGACACCAACTTGCAAGTAAGTGCGTCTTTACAACGCACTTACCCTTATACAATTTTTGCTGAAAAAGTGGCCCTTTTGATTTTTGCCCTGGTTTTTTGTCCTGCTGCCACTTTTTACTTTTCACCTTGCTACCTACTGCGTCTACCCTCATTTTACACCCTCCAGCCTCCTCTGCTTCTATGTACCATCCCCCTGCCACATAAGATTAAATCCTCCCCGACAGCACTAGCAAACACCCCCCAATAACATTGGTATTCCATTCCTTTCCAGTGCAAACCGTCCTGTTTTGTACCGTCCCACCTCCCCCAGAACTGTGTCCCAGTGCCCTAAAAATTTGAATCCCTCCCCCCTTGCACCACTTTTTCAAGCCACGTATTCATTTGCATATCCTCCTATATTCTACTCTACTGGCCCTGGTACTGGTATAATCCGGAGATTACTACGTTGAGGTCCTACTTTTAAGTTTATCTCCTAGCGCCCTAAATTCACCTTGTAGGACCGCATCCTTTTTTACCTATATCCGTTGGTGTCCACCATGCACCACGACAACTGCTGTTTTCACCCACCCCCCAGAAATGTTCTGCAGCCGTTCAGTGACATCCCTGACCTTTGCACAGGAGGCAAACATACCATCCTGGAGTCTAGATAGCGGCCGCAGAAACGCCTATCTATTCCCCTGACAATTGAATCCCCGATTACTATTGCCCTTCCCCTTCTTTTTTCCTCCGCCCTCATGTGCTGCAGAGCCACCCTGGTGCCATGAACCTGTCTGCTGCTGCCATTCCCCTGATGAGCCATCTCCCCAACAGTAAACCAAAATGGTATCCCTGTTAGGAGGAGATGACCGCAGGGGACTCCTGCACTACCTGCCTACTGCTTTGGTTTGGCTATTGGCCACCCGATCCCTACTGTCCTCTTACCTATTGCCTGCGTGTGACCAACTCACTGTACGTGCTATCCACGACTTTCTCCGCATCGTGGATGCTCCATATTAATCCAGCCGCAGTTCCATCGTTCAATGCGGTCTCCAGGAGCGCAGCTGGACACACTTCCTGCACGTAGTCACCAGGGACACGACCACACCCTGATCTCCCACATGTTGCAGGCTGAACAAACCACGGCAATCTCTACTGCCATACCTTACTCCAAATTACAACGTATATAATATTAAAAAAACACAAAAACTTATCCTTCAAACTTTTACTACAAAATACTGAATCCTTAACTCCCAGATCCCTCCCAACTTCCCCAAAGGGAAGGCAGAAATAAGGTAATACATTGTCAACACCCTGGGTTTGCACCCAAATCAGCTGCTTCCTCGGGTCCTCTTCCACCAATCAGCGGCTTCCTCAGATAAAAACCCACTTCTCCAAATGGAACGTTATGGATTGGTTAAAAACAAACCCGCGCTAGATTTTATCCTTACCGTCGGGTGTCGGCTCCACCCCCTCCTCCTCTTCTTTCCAACGCATCCCTGTGGGCCTCTGGAAAAACTAGCCCCGCGCTAGATTTTATTTATCCTTACCGGTCGGGTGTCCCCCCCCCACCTCCTCTTCTTCAACGGCTCCTGTTGGCCTCTGGAAAAACAAGCCCCGCGCTAGATTTTTTATCCTTACCGGTCGGGTGTCGTTCCTTCCCCCTCCCTCCTCTCTTCCAACGGCTCCTGGGGCTCTGAAAAACAAGCCCCGCGCTAGATTTTAATCCATACCGGTCGGGAGTCCGCTCCACCCCCCCTCCTCTTCTCCAATGGCTCCTGATGGGCCTTGTCTGTACATTCAATGATCTGGTGATGGGTGGAAACTTGGATAAGTAAGTATCAGATGATACAAAAATAGTGTTATTGTGGATAATGAAGTAGATTCTCAAAGTCTAAAAGAAGATTTGGGCCATTTGGAAAAGTGGCTTAAAAGATGGCAGATGGATACTACAGCAGATAATGTAAGTGGCTACATCTGGAGACAAATCAAAATAGGACGTACAATGGTAAATGGTAGGGAATGAGAATGCCTGTGGAACAGATGGATCTAGGAATAACTGTGCATAGTTTCCCCTAAGGTGGAATCGCAATGTAATTATGGGTGGTAAGAAAGCCTATGGTGTGCTGCCTTTTAAATCAGAGCATTGAATATAGGATTAGGGGAAGTAATGTTAAAATAGAACAAGGCATTGGGAAGACCAATTCAGGAGTATGTGACAATTTGGTCGCCTAGTTATAGGAAGGATGTCAACAAAATTAAGACGTACAGAGAGATTTAACTAGAATGTTGCCAGGGTTTCCAGCAACTATGTTACAGAGAAAGGTTGAACAGTTAGTCATTATTCTTGAAGCGCGAAGGTTGAAGGGGGGACTTGATTAGGGTCTTTAAAATGATGAATGGGATGACAAGATTGACGTGGATAAGCTTTCCCAATGAGGTAGGAAGAATTCCAAACAAGAGGGCATGACATGAGAATTAAGGGGACAGAATTTAGGGGTAACGGAGGGGGACTTCTTACACAGAGGGGTGGTGGCTGTGTGGAATGGCATCCAGCAAGGTGGTGGAGGCAGGATCGATTTTAACATTTACAAGTAAAGTGATAGGTATATGGACGGGAATGGAATGGAGGGGGTATGTCCCCTGATAGCAGGTAGAAGGGACTAGGGAAAACAAATGGTCGGCATCGGACTGAAGGGCCGAAGGGCCGTCCGTGCTGTAAATGGTTATATTGTTATATGGTTATGTAAGCACTTCACACTTAACAGCATAAAAACTCCATCTCCCATCTTTCAGCCCACAATTACCAAATGGCCCAAATCTCTCTGTAGACTTTGAAAATCTACTTCATTCATCCACAACACCACCTAACTAGTATCATCAGCATACTTACTTATCAATTTTCCACCCATCATCCAGATCCTTGATGTAGCATGACAAACAACAGGGTCTGATCAGGAACTGGCCAACATGGATTTGTGCTGGAAAGGTCATGTTTGACAAACCAACTTGAATTTTTGAAGCGGAATCAAGTAAAATGATGATGGTAAGCAGTGGAATTGTCCTATATGGATTTCATTGAGGCATTTGACAATGATCCCCATGGTAAGGCTGGTTAAGAAGGTTCAATCATTGGGTGTTAATGGCGGAGTAGCAAATGTTATTAAACAGTGGATGAATGGGAGATGTCAGAAGAGTATGGTGGATGGCTGTTTGTCAGTTGGAAGCCGTAGACCAATGGAGGGTTCCTCGAGGATCTGTGTTGCGTCCACTGTTGTTTGTCAGTACCAAATATTTTATTTTACTTTTGGTCATTAATATTAAAAATAGGACCTACTGGTTGGAAATATGGATCAACACCAGGCTGGTCCAAAGATTGAAAAAGTAAGATTGTTTACCATTTTGAAATTGGCTCAACCGAGTAAACCCCTATAAAATTGAATTAAAAAAACTTATAGTGAGAATCCGATCATATATAGTGGTAAACACACTTGGAAACCATTAAAAATGAACTTAAGAATGATAAA